>JZLH01S0305334.1:128829-141144 GCA_001188425.1 Eucidaris tribuloides | reverse complement strand
GTGTGTGTGTGTGTGTGTGTGTGTGTGTGTGTGTGTGTGTGTGTGTGTGTGTGTGTGTGTGTGTGTGTGTGTGTGTGTGTGTGTGTGTGTGTGTGTGTGTGTGTGTGTGTGTGTGTGTGGGGGGGGGGGGGGAAGAAGACATTTCCCATGGGTAATGTACAATTGTACATTCCGCTCCTGACCTGCTCTCCGATATTTTTAACATCCCATTTTGTCACAATATACAATTTTCAATAGGTTAATGGTTGTTTTCTGATGTTTGGGGTGACAATGGAATACTTTGAGGTGAAAGATTGACGAAAGAGTTGTATGGTGGAACAACACCATACTTTGGCTTTTACACAGCAAAATAGTTATCAAAGCCGAATTACATGTATGGTTTTGGTCGGTCAGGCAAACTTTTCACCATTTTTTTTTTAGCAAACATGAGATACACCTTCTAACCTACTGTTTTTGAAGACACACTAAGATTTTATTTGAAAACACAGAGATGTGGCAAATAAAGTGACTAACTTTAACAAACTTAATTATAAATTAGATATTCAGTTAGAAAAATAGAGAGAGTCATATAAATATATTTATTACATCACATTTCACCTCTCTGAATAACCTCTTTCTGTTTCATTGATCTAACTTGAATTTATCTGCCTTTGACTATTTAACAGATAACTACTGTATATCAGAGTTGAAGGCCTGGGTATTTGGACTGTAGGGCAAGGCCATTTATCGTAATTTTCCGTAGTCCCATCAGTGGTATTTTACAAATAAACAAATGGAGAACAAAATGTGTTTTCTCATCAGCAACTGGGCATTTCCGAGCTATTTGGATTGTCGCGGACAGGACATGTAGAAATTTCTTTTCCTTGTAAGAATAAGACTGCTGAAGAAATCAAGATAATATTTGTACATGTGAAAGACCTGTGGGCTGTGGTTGTGGGAAATAAATATCGGAAAAAATTGGGCAGCATGCATCTCTCTGATTGGTCGAAAGTGCAGCGTCGCGGATAGGACGTGCTGCGACATTGGTTTTGAATGAAGTTGTACAAGTCTAAAAGTCTGTGAGTTTACAGGACTTGATGAAAATATGATCTTGATACAAATGAAGCTTAGTAAATAAGGTTTACATGTATCAGTGTGGTTAAAGGGAGAAGGCACCAGCAACTAACAGGCATAAGTTAAGAAATAAGGAGGAGAGTATTGTTGGAATTATGGTATATGGTGATAAATACAGCCTAATAAGGGCTATTGTGTGACACTCACACTTAGCAAGGCCCTATAAATTAGTTTTAATTTGTGTTTATTTTATGTCTTTGCAGCCTTGTCTTAAGATAAACTTGCAGTAACAGTCATAGAGGGGAGGAGCTTATCGATTCAAACAGTGCATACATTACTGCGGCGTGACTAACACACGTCGGGTGGCATGCATATCGGTCATGCTTGGTCAGTTTTCAGCAATGTGTACGTGCGATCTGATTGGTTGGCAAGAACTCAATGTTTTCTTAACTTATGCCTGTTAGTTGCCGGTTGCTTCTCCCTTTAATAAATAATTTTGCCATCGTTAATGAATTACTAAGTAATTAGTGATTAATTACAGACTCCCGGAAAGGACATTTTGGAGTGTCGCGGACAGGACATTTTGTCGCAATGCTATATTGTATACGTTTAACACATAAAGATATAATTTAATGTTTTAAAACCTCAATCACATGTAGGATAAAAAATTTCAGAAGACTTAGTAAAAACCCTATGAATATATTTTGCCTTAAGCAAAAAAATACGTACCCGAGTACCAATGATGATACACACACACTAATGCACACACAAATGCACACATTATGCACATTCAAATGCAAATACTGTACATGTGCTATGTATACCAACGGGTACGTACAGCTACCTTTAATTTTCTTCTAAATAGATAACACAAACGCATCCATAATCACACACATAACACACAAACATACTTTACACACATACACACACATACAGACACAACAAATAAAAAACTACATTTTATGATATTAAAATACATTGTCCTGTCCGAGACAAAATGTCATGTCCGCAACAAAAATGTCCTGTCCGCGACGTTTTTGTCCGCGACGACAGATTTTCATTAGTCTCTAACTTTAATAAAGTTTTTCTACGATTTTTGATTGATAGTAGATATTAACTGCCCCAATCTTAATCCAGAGAAAAATAAGTCTTATTTTATGAAAGTGCCAAACTGCAGAGTAATTAAAACTTTTTGATTCAAATCGTCGCGGACAGGACAATTGCCTTTTATGACGGCCAATCAGAAGAAAACATTTCCAGAGGGGTTGCCATGGTAACCATTTCCTGAATTTACCTGTAATGCTTATTATGTCTACACATAGAATGGGTGTAAATATCTTTTCATTAATGTGAAATAAAAAAAAAATGTGTTTGTCCTGTCCGCGACGCAAAATGCTCATTTTTGGGAAAAATCACATTTTTTCATGACTTTCCACCACTTTGTGCAGAAAATCAAAATAAGTACAGTTAACTTCAGACATTGCACATTTTAAATTTCATAAAATATTAAAGAACATGTAAATTTCATTTTTTAAGATTCATGTCGCAAACAGCTCGGAAATGCCCAACTTCATCTTAATCAGTGCGTAATGTTAGTTTTCAATACCAATCTATAGACCACGGAACTTTTTTTCTCGAGCGTTATTTGGTCATGTTCATCGTGTCACTTCAGGTAATCTGGGATGGCCTGGTTCGTTGTGTCGCTGCCCGGAAAGCAGTCCGTGACAGGTTCAAGTCCTATGGTTATTTTTCTGACATGTTTATTAAAATTCTAGATCATCCAGCAGCGATCTTAAAAACATAAGAGAGCGTTATATGAATAAATCTATCACATCGTTCACATCACATCACATTTCACGCGTATCCGCGGTCAAATTTTGCCTGCCAAATAAACAATTTTTACTAGCCAAACTTGCCAAACACCATCCGACAAGAAGGGGACGGAGGCAGGAAGCCGACACCGACGGAAAAAAAAAATAATTAACAGCCATTTTTTCCAGGGTCAAATATTTCCAAAATTGTGTCGTTGTTATTACCTTAAAACATTTATTTCGTTTGTAGCGGTGGTTTGAAACGCCCCCTTTTTGAAAGCAAGGGGGTGTTTGGGGGTGTTAACACCCCTTTAAGAGAGGTGTTTCTCATTCGCATTTAAGTAACTTACATGTACTGACCAAACTTACAAAATGAGGGTATTCGTAGTTGATAATTAAGTGTTCGAAATCAATACCATCCCTTACATAACATGTGTTCTATGTTCATGGCATAAAACATCGTTGTGTTGCATAGAGATGTTATCCATCGTATAGGACACAACTTATCATGCTTATTGAACGAAAATGAACCAATTTTAAATATTCGATTCATAAGAACTTCACAGTCAAGCAGCGATGCCCCAAGCAAAAAAAAAATGAAAAAAAAAAAAATCAAACGATCGCATAATAAACTCTCCTGTACTCAAATTTTATACTGCACTCTTTTTATAATAACTATGGTGGGAGCTACTTTCAGAACGAGATGATATGCTTACTCTTTACAGTTGTATTTCTAGACTCAGAAAAAAGGTGTTTCCGCCAGACCTTAGCCTTTTTATTTTGTTTTCTGTTTTTATTTTTATTTTTATTTTTTTTTGTTAGTGGCATCGCTGTTTGGGTATGAAGTCTCCGTCTCCCCCTAATATTTTACACTGGCGCCGCCCTTCGGTGCAAGTGCAGGCGACCATTCCCCGACTGGTAAAGCCGCCCAATACAATACTTACAAATAGGAACGTCATTGAAACATTCAAAGACGCTGGAACTCCAGTCACGTGGTAGACCACGAGGGAACATGGGATTGGGATTCACATTCATCTAGGAATAAACAATGGAGACAGGTAAATAAAGAAACAAAGAAACAACAATTATGACCGGTCACCCGATACCCTGAAAAAATCGCAAAACCCAAAGGTAAGGAAAGTGTCAATGATATAAAGTATGAAAGTGAAGTGTCCTAATATATCAAAAGTTTTATGACCTACACATGTTGCAAAAGTTTGAATGTTTATATTTTTCACCCAAAGTATTTTTCTTTCTATGTTTATGTTTCATAAGATATGAATAAATTAAATCAATTTATCAACATTAACAAGTTAACAAATAAATAAGTTCAACTAAAGAAATTAGAGCTGTGTTCAGAGAGGGTAAGTACTTCTCCCAAAGTTACCATTTCTTTCCCCAACCACCCAATAACCTTGAAAAGAATAATGTTTGAAAATGTCTGGTCTTCTTTACCGTTAATGTGTGGACGACTTGTCCACAGAGACGTTGATCCAGGGGGGGGGGGGTGTTGGCAGGGGGTCGACCGCACCACCAATGAAAATATGCGCGCAAAATTTTGTATTATAATTGGGCGCGTGAAGCGCGCCGAAATTTCGGAATTTTTCGAAACATGGATCAACGCCCCTGCTTGTCCAACAGATGGGGACTTCTCTCTTCAACAAACATCTTTAGCGACGACTTGTCCCGACAGATGGGACAAATTATTCCCTCAATATCACCAACTGTATGGACGACCTGTTCCAACAGATGGGAACGCATGTTTGTGTTTCGCTTGACATTGACCTTGATACCTGACCTATGACCTTGAGAATTGAACTTTGTCTGTTGAAATATTGAAATGTGTGTGAAAATTTCAGACTAGATTATTATTATTATTATGATTACCATCATCATCATCATCATCATCATTATTACCTCATTTTCAACAAGATCCCTATTTCACTTGTACATGTACAAGTGGAGCAGCAATGTGGATAAATTTACCTAGGTGCTGAAGGACGAAAAAGCCAGTAGCGGGAATCGAACCCGGTCTCTCACACATGAATCTACATGTACTACAGTGCGTCTCAAAAAAGAAATGTGCAAGTGGAAAGTGCCCTCTGTGGCAGTTGTAATATACTGTCGTGACATGATGATTACAGTATGTCAACGTCAAGGGCAAAGTCTCAGCTTTCAAATGCCGTTTGTTTTGTGTAGTTTGCTTATTTTAATCCTGAAATATATATTTATTAGGTCTGAATTCCAGACTCCGCTTCTGCGAAACAGAGGCCGGCCGCGAATGGAATAGGAAAAAAAATATTTTATTGGTCCATTCAGTACGTCTGGCAGCCAAACTAATGTTTAGTTAAGCAACGAAGGGGTAACTTTTACTACAGTCAATGATAGTATCAGGCCCTCTCCCCGTAAAACTGGCACAATTGTGATTTTACCCTTTTTTGTTAACTGAACATATCTCGAGATTAAAACAAGCAAATTGAACTGAACAAACAGCATTTAAAAGCCAAGACTTTGCCCTTGATATTGACATACCGTAAGCTCGTATCACTGTAGTATTTTCTAACTGTCAATCAGGGCGCTTATGACTTGTACAGGATTTTTTTAGAAACGTGTTGCAGCATGACTCAAACAATTGTGCAAGTAAAAAACACCCTCTTTGGCAAATAGAAATAGTGTTGTGACATGATACTAACATAACCATCAAGGCACACTCTTACTGCTTTCAAATGTCGTTTGTTCTGATCAATTTGCTGTTTTAATCTTGAGATATGTTGTAAACAACAAAAGGGTGAGTCATAATTTTGCCACTTTTACTAGGGAGTGGACTTCATAAAAATTGGCATAATTGTGATTTTACCCGTTTGTATTTAAATACACATGTCTCGAGATTGAAACAAGCCAACTGAAAAGAACTAACAGTATTTCAAAGCTAAGACCATGTTCTTTACATTGATGTAACCATCATGTCACAAGAGTATTTTCTAATTGTCAGAGAGGGCGTTTTTCACTTGCACAATTTTTTTTGAGACACAATGTACACCACATCATCCCTATATACATGTACACGTACATACCTGGACGACCATATTTGCTGCCGGCTGATGTGTAACTACCGCTGGTTGATTTGTTACTACTGTTACTCCTGGGTCCATGTTATACATTTAATCAGCCTGCAGAAAAGCAGAAATATTATAAATTCCGTGAAAATATCTATTTCGAAATATTAAACTTCTAGCCTTGCTGAAACTACGAGTAGGTCCTTTACTTAACTGCCTAATCATGATTTCTAGATCGAATACAAATCAAATAACTGATAATAAAGACTCATGTTACCATACTTTATTTTTTATTATCGTTATAATTTTTTTATCCAACTTATTTAGAATTAGGTATTTATGTTGTATTTACATGCATTTTAGAATAGCATGATACTGACGTAGGGCCTACTTTAGCCTGCATAACTATCTTGTTTCAAAGTACAAAGGGGATTTTTCTAAAAGCTGAAAATTGAAAGATAAAGTTGTATTTAAAAAGTTAAAGCCCAAGTTTAGTTTTGGGGATTGTTTTTATATTTGAAAGCTTTATGCCCAAAGGTCATATCACAATAATAACAAATTCTGAATATCTTTCGTTTTTCTGTAATTAATGAAAAAATCTCGGGGGGGGGGGTAACCCGGGATTACGGGGTACCCCGGAGATTTTCGACTATATAACGCAAAACAAAAAGACACTGAGAAGCTTCACAGGGTATAAAGCAAGCTAGCAAAATCATGAACCGTGACGTCGATCTAGACCATGTATGCAAAGAAAAAGTAATTGCCAAAGCCCAGGCCATTGTATCAGACGATTCTCACCCACTACGACACAAGTACAAAATGTTGAAAAGTGGAAAGCGTTGGCAGTCATGAGCTAGGACAACACGTTACCTCAGGTCATTCACCCCGTATTCAATCCGTCTTTTAAATAAATAGAGTAAATCATACACGTATAATGTGCAACATGTATCATCAAGTAATTGAATATTATTTATCGAATTCCAATATATTCTGCCTCGCTGTATCAATTTTACTTCAATTATTATAGATACACATTGATAATATCAACGTATTAATACTGTTACCACACTGCCTTACATAATCGTTAATTTCTTTTTGAACTGCAATAATATTATATATCAGAAATTTATCTATTAAAATACTTACCTACCTCATAATCTGTCATTCTAGAACACAAGACCACCAAAATATTGACATCGCTTTTTGTTTGTTTGTAAACTATACTGTTACAGTATAGTTTACAAACAAACAAAAAGTGATGTCAATATTTTGGTGGTCTTGTGTTCTAGAATGACAGATTATGAGGTAGGTAAGTATTTTAATAGATGAATTTCTGATATATAATATTATTGCAGTTCATTACAGTAATGGAATATCTGTGTTAATCTATATGTTGTAACTGTGTATTTTTGTATGATTCTATGTTATATATGCATGTAAACAAAATATATATCCTTGAAGGACAATAAAACATTGAATTGAATTTGAATTTGAATATCTTACATTATAGCATCCAAATGGTTAATAAGGTGTTAAGGTTATCAGAGTTTAATATACCTCATCAGAAAGATCAGACTCTACACGGCACTGTCTATGTTTTGCTGAAAAGACGCACATTGTGTTTTTTTCTTTAATAGGACATGTTAGTAATTTGTAAACATCACATTCAAGACTGTTCGATTTATTCTCCCATAGTGTGGTCATAAAAACACTGCATGACAGTGCAGATCAGAGGCCCTACAATGGAAAATGACTCCCTCCCCCTCCTCCTTCCTTCACCCCTCCCACTCCACATTATAGT
The DNA here is from genome assembly GCA_001188425.1 of Eucidaris tribuloides. Lineage (NCBI taxonomy): Eukaryota > Metazoa > Echinodermata > Echinoidea > Cidaroida > Cidaridae > Eucidaris > Eucidaris tribuloides. Next base: position 133,423 of record JZLH01S0305334.1, on the reverse strand, counting down.
TTTTGTTAACCAACTACGTGGCTCGGATACACACTTTTTCTAAGTCTAACGTTAGTTTGTTTTTCTTTCATGGGGAGGGGGGGGGGTTCCCTCATTGTCTTGCCCCAGGCCGGGCCCAGGTGAGGATAGGAAGGAAACAAATTTGACGACGTTGCCAGTATAGATCTAACGTAGACCTTACAAGAGACAGGAACATTTTGCAGTCTGTACTTTTAGACACTAACGTTAGGCTTATCGTACTGCATCGACTGTACGGCCCAGAGACAGAGTCCGATAATCAACCCAGGGTCCCAGTCCCAGACCCAGGCGGGCAGGATTCGAGTCGCATTATAGTAAGCCGATGAATAACAGTAGATCTAGCTATTTGAACTTTGTTTTGTGCAATTACAGACCGAGGACGGCCTCAGGTCTAGCCGGACTAACGTTAGATCCAACGGCAACGGTTAACGCTAGAGTTCAACGTGTCTGTGCTGCAACAACCTCCTTCACAGAAGTGCAAACAAATAAGTTAGATCTAAGAATAGATCGATCTAAGTACGTAGATCTAACGAGTAACGTACTAGACTAGTCTAGTACGGTCTAACGTTAGATCTAAGTAGATCCCTACGTTTGATCCCTAACGTTACGTAGAATCCTACATACAAATTAAATAAAATTAAATTAAATTAAAAAGGCGTGCAAATATTGGACAAACAGAACCAAGCAAGGCCAAGCCCAAGGCACAAGCAAAGCAGGTACAGTGTAAGTGACACAAAATGTAACTGTAGAATACCCCACCATTTTTATTTCGTGAGTTCGCGAGTGCTTATGACTATGAGTTATAGAGAACACGTAACTTAAGCGACAGTTAGTCGTAGTCTAGTGCTACTGTGGTTTATTCCGTCAAATCACACATCATTGAAACGCATGTCTATGGTGAGCACTTTCACGAAATGGTGTGATATTCTACAGTTGCTCCAAGTAACTTAGATCTAACGTTAGACCTAACGTTAGGTCCTAACGTTAAGAGTTCATGCTGTTCATGAAGTAGCGGCCTGTTCCAGCACAGCCCGCCCGCCCGGCCGCCTGCGTAGCGCCTAGTGGGCCGCACCTACATGTAGTCCTAACGTAGTCAGCCGCGCCGAGTAAAGTCAAAGTCAAAGATTCAAGTCAGATTTCATAGCTTTGAATTTCATTTAGTCGTCGTCAAATTCATTTCAACCAGTTACAACAAGAACGAATAAAACATTCAATACCTACTACCAGTCAAATACAACTTACCGGTACAGCAATAAAATGAAAAATCAAAGGTTTCGAATCAAAGATGTCAGATAATTTTATTTCCACAAATTCCAGCCGCCGCGCGCGCGCGCGTGTACGTAGCGCGCGCTTGGATTACCAACGCGCACTATTAATTATCGCATGCACGCGCAAGCGGCGCCGCGCCGCATTTGCACGTGCAGCAGCAAAAAAAAAAACGGGGGGGGGGGGGGCTTAATAAGTATTTACCCGGCGGATCGGCCTAATCTCACTCACTCCTTGAGGGGGGGGGGGTCAGTGTCATTCACAAGTGTTACACCATGCGGTGTTATGGACTTCAAAATGGACCCTAAAACAAGTATATTCTGTTCGATCTCAGAATCCCTAACAAAGTATTCATGTTGAAAGATACGCCTTTTAAAAGGTAACATTTTTGTTAAAAGTATACCCCTTTTCCCTGATTTTGGCGATCTTGATACTCTTTTCAATGTACGTAAGTACATCGCCCGACCGTGAAAAAAAAACCCTTTTTACTAGTTTTTTTCACACGCGCATGGTGTACACCTTGTAATGACACTGCTCCCCCCCCCCGGGAAGTCGGAGATGGGGCAGGCCGTATACAAATTTTCTTTCGGGCGTCGGGAGGGGGGATGGGGTGGGCAACGGTCCTCCTTTACTGATCAAACTATTTCAAAATCCAAAATCCGAGAGAATGGCAGTAGAAAACTTCTGGGAGCGGAACCCCCTCCCTCCCCTGCGCTATAACAACAGCCGTGCGTGCGGTGTTGAAAGGGACGGTAGGATAGCGGTAGGCGTACTAGCTCGGGATTTTCATGTAAGAACCATCGCCCCCCCCCCCTCCCCCAGCCTTCATACCACGGTGGCACTGATAAGATGAGGGCCTGATCGGTTAAAGTGAGCATTGGGGTAAAAAATTCATCTTTATATTCTTATGATGTAATCACTGGCGGATCTTTCATTGATATCTAAAGTTACAAAAATCCATATTTGTTGATTTGGTAAGGTCTGGAAAGCGACTGGAATGACTCACTTTCAAATAGGGGGTGTTAAACACTGCTGTCACGGACGGACACTTTTGAGAAATATTGATTTGGTTCTATTTTGACAATCATTAGATTTTCTTGAGTTTTATTTGCAAGTAATTATAGATGAAACACCAGTTTGCTAAAATACAGAAAAAATATTGTGAAATATTTGTACAAGAATGGTCATACCGCATTGTTATATTCATGTTTATACAAATTTGTCCGTCCGTGACAGCAAGAAAATTTAAAAGTTTTTTGTTCTATTGCTGGAGTAATAAATTTGAACAATAACATGCTGAGTTATCTCACTAGTAAAAGACCTATAATGAGTATGTATAAAACCCAGATCAATTAAATATTCATTATGCTAAAATATGAATTTGAATACTGTCACGGACGGACATTTGCATTATCCTGCAATGGTACATGTAGGGGATTTCTTATTCAATGATTATAAATGTGTTTGATAAGTTTGGGGAGATATTTCATTACATAAATGAAATATATGGTATTATAATTCATAAATATACCCCCAAATAACCCCTCCCCCAACACACACTCACACACAAGACAGTGTTTTCATGCCCCTCAGACGAAGTCTCGAGGGCGCATTAAGCGTTGCCCCATCAGTCCGTTCGTCCATCCGTCCCCCAATTTGTTTCCGCACGATAACTTTAAAAAATATTAGACAGATTTTAACTATTTTTAGTGTGTAGGTAGATCACACTGAAATACAGGTAATTTGAATTCGGGGTCACAGCTTATTATATATGCGGGTTGGTTTCTGGATGATAACTCGATAAATATTCGAGGGAATTTAAAAATGTTTTGGTATGTAGGGAGATGGCACTAAAATACAAATCAAGTTCGAATTTGGAGTCTGCAGGTAAAAGGTCAAAGTTCACAGCTCATGCAAAATGGTTTCCACACACTCAATAAGAAATGCTTGCTGACTGCATTTTAGCTGGGGCATTTGTGTCCTGTGGACACAAAAAAATTCAAGTTTTTTTTTTATCTTTTCAAGTTTATTAGTAATAGGAGTATTGGAATCTGGGCTGAAATAAAAAAAAAAAGAATTGGGATAATGCACATCTGTGACACAAAATGTCCGGCCGTGACGCCAAAATTTATGTCCGTCCGTGACACTGGAAATGTCCGTCCGTGACAAAACTTTTTGTCGTTCTAGTAAAAGTTACAGCTTGCTTCAAAATTACATACAGATGTCAGGGAAGTCAACTTATTAGACTAACATCTGCAATGAAAAGAAATTGTCAGCATTGTTTCATTTAGATAGAAACAACAAAACATCACTGACAAGTGTAGAAACCCATTTCTATCCTGTCCGTCCGTGACATTGAATATTTAATGGATTCTATCTTTAGTAGGTAACCATGGCAACGAAATTCTATAAACATTTAACAATTTCAGTGATACTCTTTATAATGAACCATACATAAACTTGACAAATTTCACTATTTAATTTTTACAAGCCTTTAAACTTTCAGAATTTGTTAAATGTCCGTCCGTAATGAACTGATCAGGCTCATGACAAGATAATAAGAGCTGCAGCGCAATTGAGACACTGTTTACCTCCCCCATCCCCCTTGTTTTTGATCTTCGCATCGATTTGCAAATTCCTTTCAAAATCATAGGCACATGTTTTATGCATCTCCAAATACGAAATAAAACAAACAACTTGCGAAGTTATAGGCCTATTTTCCATTGATTTCTATTTTTCCGGTATGCTGTATTGCCTAAAGTTTAACAAAGAGTGTTTTACTTTTGTTTTTGATTTGAGGTAATCTTCACGTTTTGCTAATTAAAATTTTGAGGACAGGTGAATAACCACATTCGTACAGAGGCGTCGATCCTGGGGGGGTGACAGGGGGCCCGGGGCCATCGCCCTCCCCCATGAAAATATTGGGGGGAGGGGGACAAACATATCGATTTGCGCCCCCCCCCAATAATTTTGACAATATGAAAATTCATAGTGTGTTATGCAAATATATGTTTACAAAAAGCATTGTAAAGCACTATAACACCATTTAACATGACAATAAAAACACGATTAAACATACAAAATTGACCAAATTTTCGGCGCGCTTTGCGCATAAAATTCTAGTATTACACTTGCACTATTACACTATTACACTGTATTACACGAAGTGCTGAAAATTTTGGACATTTTTTTCACTTTTGCCCCCCCCCAATCCGAATGTGTCGGTAGTGGTGGATTTACGGGGGGGGAGGAGGGGTAGGGCATTTACCCCCTCCCCCTAGCTGCCAAGTGAAAATGTGATGTCTAATCT
>JZLH01S0305334.1:102685-119548 GCA_001188425.1 Eucidaris tribuloides | reverse complement strand
AAGAAATCATATATTATTATGTGTCGCTGTGTGGCCGGCAAGAAGTCGCTAGCATTATGGTTTCTAAAGCAAAAAAGGTACTCACAATGAATTGCTTGTACTCAACAAGCATTTGGTAACTTAATATTACCACTTAATAAACTTATAGCAGGATCTGAACCCCTTGAAGACGATTTGATATCGCTTTAACATGCATTTCTATAGACCTCAGCTCGAGATATCTCGTACGTAGGCCCCAACGGGTTAAACCATCATATACTTCAATTTCAAATGAATTAAGTCAACTGATGATTTTCAAGTTAGATTGTCAGTGCCCTTTTGCTATAAAACCATTATGCTAACACTCTTTTGCCGGGCACACGGCGATGTCCCTGTCTATTTTTTGTCAGTTTCTCGAGGATTTTTTCCCAGAAATTAAAGTTTGGGTTCAGGATTTGCAGGACCATCACTTCACTTCATTATCATTACTTAATGGAAATAAGGTACTTACAAATGGGGTGAAAGTTCGAGATCCATATGTCATGAACTTGTTTTATGAGAAAAACTAATAACGATATGCTACCAGAGTATTGTTCTTTCCGTGAGATTCAATCTTGCTCAAATTGCAGAACACGGTTATGTGTACATTCGCATGACCAGCTGAGCTCAGCGGTCACTGGCTCACCTGACTACATACGTTGATATGGTCAAGCGGCTGAACTCTGCGTGACTTTCAGCTAGCAACCGATTGGACAAATTTGGAACTAACGGAACGGCCCGTCGCTTTGCAAATTTTGAAGTTTAACCTTCCAAATTTTCACCACAACTACATATTCTACAAAAAGGTTCTATAAGAAGTGTTTATTATCTTCACATTGTGAATGATTTAAGCTGATTCCATTCATTTTGCCGTTTTTGGGGCGTGCAAATCCTGAACTCAATCTTTAAGGAGACTAATTTGTAGTTCATCCCAGGGTGATGTTATTGATTTTTTTTTTTCAAACTCGGGTTTACTTCCGGGTCAAGGTAATGTAGTAGATGGCTTATGGCTGAACACGGCCAGACTTGATGCCCTTGATCTCGCGATCCAGTTGGCACTGCACGCACGGGCCACAGAAGGTGGTTACGCAGCAGTCGTTGATGAGCGTTCCCTGAGAAGAAGAACAAGAAAAAAGGAGATGATTATTACAGATTAAATTAATAACTGTCCACAAATTTTTCACAAGAGAATCTTTGAATCGTGTCTTTGATTGTAAAATAATTTGTGTTCCAAAATAGGGACTGGACTGCAGGGGCACAAATACGGGAGGGCCTGGGGGCACATGCTCCCCCCCAAAAAAAAATTTCGTGTGCCACTCAGGTGCCCCCACAAAAATTATCACCGTGAGAAAATTTTGACCTGGGATTTTGAGAAAAAAATTCGAAAAATTTGGGACCTGGGATTTGGAGATTTTTTTTTCGTCATTACTAACCTCCCCTCCACCCCCCCCCCATGCGCGAGTTTTCGCCGATTGCGTGACCGGGGAAAATTTGGCTTGGATTCTTTGAAAAAATCGTCCCTTACACCCCCACACCCCCCCCGCCTGAGGGAGTTTTTCACCCCCCCCCCCCCCCCACTGAGGCAAGTTTTCGCGCTGGCTGTGGAACCGGAAGACAAATTGACCTGGATTTGGTGCCCCCAACCCCCTACAAATTTCAAGGCCCCCAGTGCCCTGCTGAATAAATCCTAGCTACGCCACTGCGGATGTTGTCATTAGGTTATTTTCCTTCCAAAGTGTGCCTTGATTTTGCTGAATACATGTACATGTATTATACTGCAAAGGCGGAGTTAGACGTGAACGATGTTACGTCGCTGCATTCTGTTCATCAACCCTCTGTTTTACGAATTGACTTTCAGCCCCAAGGCTTTCGTAAGAGTTTTTAAGATTGATGTGAATGTTTACAATGTAAATTATCTCTGCTTATTTGGTCAATAAGTTCATTCCAGAGTGTCCAAATTTGGAACAATAGAGAGCAGAAGACTAGTGATACCTGTTTCGAAAACATGTGGGGACAATAGCCAAACTATAACTCAGTGCAATTGCAATTGTAGCTCTTCTGTTGGTAAACTAGAGCCCCGGGGGACACGACGCTCACCTGAGGTCTCGCAAACTCTTTTAGTGCCCATAGAGAAACATCAATTATACATATTTTTGGCCCTTGCAGCCTGATATCCCCTTGCCGTATATTAGCTGATTTTGTTAAGTTCAGTTCAGTTTTATTTTTTTTAACAAAAACGCGGCAATCTAGCCACATGTCTCACCCCTTTATATTAACATTTGATTTGACCTTTGACCTACTTAAGTGACCTTTGACCCCAATTTAACATTGAGATCCCTATACATGGAGGGCATCTACATTCCAAGTTAGTTACAAATGGGCAGATAACAACCCCAATAGAACATTGCAGGAATATTCTATCATTCGACTTCATTTGACCTTTGACCTACATATGTGACTGTTGACCCCCAAATAACATTGAGGTCCCTGTTACTCATCTACAGTCCAAGTTTGGTTACAAACGGGCTTGTGGTTAGAAAGTTACCTAGTTTGGGCCCTTATGGGCCCTGCCCCCTGGGCCCCCAAGGGAGGCCTGGTGTACCATTTAAGAAACCCTCTATCCCCTCCCCCTAAGGATCATTCCCACCAAGTTTGGTCTAAATCCACTGATGTGCTTTTAAGAAAATGATGTAAATGTGAATTATTCCTGTAGGGCCCATGTTGCCCCCTTCAGGGGCCAAACGGGGCCACCCTGGGCATTGTCAAGAGGAACAATAATTTATCACAATGTTGAGGTATCTACACATACTGTGACTAAGCTAAACTATTTCTGGATCTAGAGAAGAAGTTTGAAAATTACCTACTTTTGGCCCAAATTTTTCGTGGCCAAAAAATTTTTCACGGCCAAATTCGCGGCCAAACCAACAGCCGAAAAGTCGCTCAGTGGCCAAATTTGAACAAAAATCGACAAAAATAGACATACACGTCTTTTCTGCGGGTGCTACATCACCCCCGCACCCCCGCTTCCCAGGGTCATGCACGGTACTCTAACACATTACCTGGATGTTGTGACGTCCACGGGCAAGCGCTCTCATCGGTATCAAAGCGGCAGGTATGCATATCGGCACGCAGCAGTTTTCGCCCATGTCTGTAGCCACGCAGCACTGGTGACAGGGCGAGAGGAACAAACCCAACAAGCCTGGAAAGAAGAAAAACGGGATAAAATTAATTAAATACAGCATAACGATATAATCTGATACCCCTGCTGGAAAACAAACAAACAAACAAACAAACAAACAAACAAACAAACAAACAAACAAACAAATAAAAACAACACCCAAAAAGAACACACACAAAAAAAACAACATCGTCACGAGTGTGTTTGCATAGTGAAGACCGTTGAACAAAATGTGAGTTGATTTAGTTCATTTTCACAGAGTGACACTGTGATCACTGTGTCACACTGTGACGAAACTGCGTGTTTTTCTGACTGGTGCTGACCACTGTGTAGATTTGGTTCATTTTCACAGACACTGTGAACACTGTGAACACACTGTGACAACAATTGTTTTTTTTTTTACTTTTTTCCAGCAGGGACAGTGTAACTACATAAACAAAATAAAGCGAAGTTTTATGCCACAGAGTTTTTGAGTATACTCTAAGAAAAGGGCGAGTTAATACGGATATTTTCGGAGATAAACTGCTCATGATTGAAAAAAATAGTACTTTAAGTCGCCAATGCAGTTTCGTTCAGTCTACCCATGGGGAAGGATCATTAATTACAGGTCCAAATTACCCTTTTCCAACTTCCTTTAGCTGTTATTTTCCTGCCTCGTTTCAGCCAGTTGTTTCGGAGATGTAATCAAACCGACGTCATAAATTACGTTTTCCTTTCTTAGGGTCGAAAAGGCTTTTACGCCACAAATATTCATGCCTATAGAATGTGTTTTCCGTTCTCTTACGCATGTAAAAAGAATTACTGTGAGTGGAGCGCAACCTTTCGCCTTTATGGCTTTGGGTAGTTTTGTTCATAAGAATATTATTTCAAAGTGGCAAAAGTTAAAGTTTTGATGTGCTTTTTAGATAAAGTCCGCAATGGTCGATGGTCACCCTTTCAAACGTACAAACACATCGCACATAAGGTACGAGTACCACCACATTTTGGGCACAAAAAGTCAGCACACGTAGTATTATTACCGTTAACTTACGCTGATCACGTGATGTAGACCGACCCATCACGTTGACGATATACGTAATAAAGGTTATTTTTAAAAAGGTGTCATTATTGTGCACTGTAACTATACTTACACGACGGAATATCATTAAAACATTCAAACAGGCCAGAGCTCCAGTCACGTGGTACACCGCGGGGCATCAAGGGATTGGTGTTCACACTCATCTGCAATCACAAAAAAAACACACCAAATGAGTTGAATATATACACCAACTATACAACAGCTGGAGTGGATATCCCAGCTGGAAGGATTTGTCTCTAATTTGTTAAACTCAAGGAGAATCAAGCATGAACATAATAGCATTGTAATTCTCTCGTGCCCTGATAAAAATAACAGCCATAGAGAGCTACACATCAGGTTTGCCTACCAAAAGGGATATTGACATTAGTTATTCTAGAATGAGTCAACGTTTGAGCCTAACATTTTCACAGCAGAATCCGTGCACGGTGCATAGTTTATTTGATTCTAGAATAGTTTTACCCCAAGTTAACGGCTACCCCCAATCATGTCATGTATTTCGATGGTAAATTTTCGTTCAGTAATTTTCATTATAAAGGCAACTTTGCAAAGCAATGCATATCAGCTCTACCAAAGGTAAAGCGGTATAAAGCGTCCTACTGAAATTACACGTAAAACTAGCGCGCGCATACCAAATTTACATTGGTTCATAAACACGGCCCTAAAATGAAGAGTACCCAATCAAAATAGATGATCTTGGTGTTATTCTACTCACGAAAAAGTAGTTTATCAGATAAACCACATAAAGATGAGCAAGTAGGTTGGGGAATAACCGTAAATGTAACTGTACCGTTTTTCTGCGCTACCCTGTGTGACACCCAGAGTATGGAACACCATATAGTATCAATACTGATACTGGACAGCATCTCTGGTGTTAAAGTAGAATAAAACCCAGACACATTCCTGCATTCAGATATTACAGAACAATACAATAAGGAAATTAGTGAAAGTTTGAACAAATTTGGTTGAACGGTTCAAGAGTTTTGTTTGTTCAAAGTTTATTTGATCGTTGTTATGGAGGATTGTTAAATTGGCAACTTTACCAGCTTTTTAGATGAAAGTGTAGAGAACTCTCCATTGGTTTTGTACACAAATTTTCACTTATTCTCACTTTTTATCAAATAACTGATTTGCTCTTGCTTGTTGTGCAAGTATGTCCTAGCAAAAATGATCTACATGTTTTTCTGAAAGAATCTAGATGCATTCCCAACTGACACTTCAGAAAACTGCAAATTATTGAAAAGTGGGTAGAGTTGCCAATTAAAGGATCCTCCATAACAAGGATTAAATAAACTTTGAACAATCATAACTCTTGAACCGTTTAACCAAATTTGCTGAAACTTTCACCATTTTCCATCTTGTATTGTTCTGTACTCTCTGAATTTAGTAAGATGTCTGGGTTTCATTCCCCTTTAAATTTAACACCGCAACTTTCACAGTGTACTGAGAACCCTAAACATACCTGGATGACGGTGGTAGTACCTGGTTGGGTCACAACGGGAATTCCTGGGTCCATGGTGTTTGGTGTTTATGCTGAAAAGAGATGAAGGAGAAAAAAGAGGTTTTGAAAATTAGGGAGGACGAGACTATCCAAATCATATTGAAACAATATCACACGCCTTCAATTAGTAGGGCCTTTACTACATGAAAGAGGGAAACCAACAGTGACATCTTATATTCTGAATCTGCAAAGCCAAGCTTTCACACGGCCAAAAAATGCATTTATTTATTTATTTATTTATTTATTTATTTATTTATTTATTTATTCATTTATTTATTCATTCATTTATTTATTTATTTATTTATGTATGTATTTATTTATTTATTTTTTATTTATCTATTTATTTATTCATTCATTTATATAGAGGCACATACAAAGACAAATAGATAAAAAGACATATAGACAGACAGTGATCAGGCATAATATAAAGATAGACAGATATATAGATAGATGAATAAGAAAAAAGAAAGAATTGATAGCACAATCAAAATTTATATTTATTTTAAGCCCAAAATAAAGCAGATTATAATCACTCATATATTTCCGCATTTGTTCACGTATTGATTGATTGATTCATTCATTCATTCATTCACTTTGTACATACTTTTGAGGTAGAACAACAGCATCAGAAAACATGATTATTTGATTATGTTAAACCTCGTCACTAGTACATTTTCATTTTATTTACGATTTTTTTTTCTATTTATCCTAGCTGGTTTGTACAAATTTATATATTTACCTAATAAGGTGTTCGTTGGATCCAATGCCCTAATAAACTATTACTAGTACCCCAGCTCCTCTTGTGTTTATAGGTCGATATGTCGTTGTATTAAATTGTTATTGTGGCAATAAATTGGGTTCACTGCCATTGCACATACAGTTTAAAGGGAGAAGGCGCCAGCAACTAACAGGCATAAGTTAAGAAAATATTTAAGTTCTTGCCAACCAATCAGATTGCACGTGCACTGCAGGGAGAGCTGACCATGCGTGACCAATGCATGCCACGCGACATGTGTTAGCCGCACCGTGGTAATGTATGCACTATTTGAATTGATAAGGTCCTCCCCCTATAGCTGTTTCTGCAAGTTTCGTCTTAGGGTAAAACTTACAAAGACGTAAAATAAACACAAATTAACTAATTTATAGGTCCTTGATGAGGGTAAGTATCACACAGTAGCCTACCCCTTATTTAGGCTGCTTTTGTCACCATGTACCATAATTCTCACAATATTCATGTCATTCAAATCCATTAAGTTTATTGAGAAATTGAAATCCGGTATGTCATTTATTTCCTTAACTTATGCCTGTTAGTTGCTGGCGCCTTCTCCCTTTAAGCCCGGTTTTGCTTGGCGTTTTCAACCCGCATAATTCAGAAAAAACTCGCCTGATGCGAGATGCAGAAAATCTAACAATTAATCATCTATTTCTGCAAACACTCTACCGACGTGTCGAAATGTCAAATGCAAGGGAAAGTATAAAACAGGAAATTCGTTCAATAATTGCTGCAGTCAAGCACAGCAGTTTACTCATAGCAATTTGCAGGATATAGAGGATTCTGACAAAATTAACACAAGTCCGTCATCGTATTAATACCAGCTGACAGCCACCCAGGAGAGCTAGTAAAAACACGGATTTGTGTTTATTTTACCAAGGATCCTTGTTACTTCAGAAGAATTGTATGTAAAAAGTGAGTTGAATCACCACATTGACCCATTCCCGGTAAATTGATACAATTTTACACGGAAAAAATAAATGACCAAAGGAAATTACGGAATTCGATCTGTGTACCCACTGTTTAAAAAATAAAAAATAAAATAAATAAATAAATAAATAAATAAATAAATAGGTACATAACTAAAGGTTTAGTGTTTTTCTCCCGTTTTGAGTTTAAAGAGGGCGCCATTTCATTTTGTTTCGACAGTGGACTTTGAGGAAGTGAAGTTTGCGGAATGTGACCCCGAAGCAAAACGAAAGTAAAGTGCCTGCAGTTTTTACACACTGTGACTGTTTAAATGTCACACAGAGGGCAATCAATTCAGGGCAATTGTATAATCATCATATTTGCCAGTTCCGGGTTTATTTGCAATATTTAATGGTACTACAATACTGGCAGTCTGGTTTATCGCTTCTTTGAAACACAACCAACGCCAAAACGAAAGTACAGTGTACATGTCTGTGAAAAAATCTGATCCGGAATTCAATTTAGCGTAAAAATCGGTGAACGTTCTGGTACACAAATCATTCATACATCCATGGAGGTAGTTTCTTTTCTACCTCCATGATACACCGACACCATAGTAAAAATTTATCATGGAGCTAAACGACCTATCATTTCAACAAGCACCCTTTCCGAATGGCATTTAAGGACAGCTCGAAAAGAAAGAAACCATGAACCTGTAAAAGACTTACTTAAACGTGTGTGTGTGTGTGTGTGTGGTGGTGGTGGTGGGGGGGGGGGTCCCATGTGTGTCACATTTTAAAGTTTATTTGTTTTGTTATTAAAACGAATGCAAAACAGGGGATGACTATGTAAAATTGTCTCTAAGCTGCAAAAACCTCTTATCTCGATTTATAGTTAAAATAACTTTTCATTTTAATGTTGTAGGATTCAAGCCTGATTCTCTAATCATCCAAATTACAGTCTCAAAAGATACAGACACTCTAGTAACGTAAAGAGAAGGTAGGTCCAAACATTGTTGCCATGTTATTGATTATAGTTTTGGTCAATCAGACAAATTTGTCATCGTCTATAATGCGAATTCTAAAAGAGCAGATATTCTTACGTACACATTAATATATTTCTCTCTTCTATTTGTTTTCCTATTTGGCAATTTCAAAAAAATAAAAAAATAAGTATAGTCTGTGATTTTCAGGGCATGAATAGATGATAGATCTAAAAAAAAAAAAGTTGGAGAAAAAGATCATATTTTTTCTTCAAATTTTCCCCCGATATACACTTTATGCCTTTAAATGATTCTGCTTTAAAAAATACAAAAAATTGTCACTTCAACAACACATTGCTTTGAGCATGGGCGGCGATAAAGGGGGACCCCCTCGATTTTTGAAACTTTATACATGTATTATTTCTCCGATTTTTAGCACTTTTTTTAGATTTTGCTATCTGCAAACTATTCAAATGATAAACATGTGATGAAAATGGGGTCATTAATGAAGGGGAAGGCGGAGGGGGAGTTTTAAAGTCAGATTTTCCACTTTTCAACCATTCGTACTCTCTTAAAAATCCCGGGTCAGACTGACTCGGAAAAGAAATCCGCTGGGGGCACACCCGGAAAAGGGTCAATTTTAACCAAATTCCGGGTCAAGGTTTCCCAAAATATGAGTAAAACTGACTTGGATTTTGGTCAAACTTGACCCGGAATGTTGGGTGTGCCCCCAACAGATCCTTTCTCCGAGTCAGACTGACCCGGAATTTTTAAGAGTGTATCCTCTAGGCGTTTTCCCCCGTGTGAGGGTATCATTATTTGCCTCTGCTGTTGGTTCTGAGTATATTACTTCCTTTTGTAGGCTTAATGTATACAAGAGCTTGAAACAAGACTATAGCTGATCGTGACTTTGTCATCAACACGGGTCATCATCATGCATTAATGTTTCCTAAGCACCAGTATTCAAAGTCAGCAGCTGCTGCTGTAAGTTTACACTTCCCACAATAATGGTGCATTGATTTCCATGTCAGCATAGTAGGCAAATGCAAACCCACGCATGCAACTACATGTATTGTAGGTCTACGTAGTCCCAATATGGTTATTGGTCTGTAATACATTCGTAAGCTGATTCCCCAAGTGTCTCTTTCCATATACCTCCATGATTTCTCTAAATCGCAGAATCTCGGAAGGAAACTTTTACTTATACATAAATAGAAAAAAATAATATAACGAAATGATATTGATGTTTCGAAATTTTCATATTTCATTGTTTGATGAATGGTGAGCTGCGTGATACGAGTTTGTACTTTGTAGATAGTAAATTGACTCATTTTTTATCAATAATGTGATAAAAACCATCGTTCTAAGTATACTATACACTCCCTAAAATATAAAAATAAATTAATACAAAAATGTGGAGCTAAATCAATTAAACAACCATCACACATGGTCTTGCCCAATTATACAATAGCTACAGATGCGGTGTTAATATTCTTTCGGTGATTAAATGATACTTCGAGTGTTATTTATATAAGGTAAAAGTACGGGCCAAGGTCATAATATGGGAGGGGGGTGCTCAGGGTGCACCCCCTTACCCCTGAGGCAGAGGGGTTCCGCCCCTGGCAAGCAAAACGAAATTTGCACCCCTTTTCAGCTTTCAACAGCTGATTTTCTAAACTTATATTTCACCTCCCCAAGATGTGTACCTCCCCATGCCCAAACAAGCTTACGCCCTTGCGGGGGGGGGGGGGGTGGGTAAATTTACCACCTGTTTTCGCAGTGCAATTCCTGTCTCTCAAACCGTGTAAATGACACACTACAGAAATAAGGTGTTAACTTAAACACCAAGGGTGTTGCACAAAGATACTGGAGATGTATTGATATTTAGCACCATTGGTGTCAAAGCATGCTCTTGGTGTTTGAAGTAATTCGTTCGGTGTTTAAATAACACAGGGTGTTACACTTTTCCAGCACCATTGGTGTTAAAGCATGCTCTTGGTGTTTGAAGTAATTCGTTCGGTGTTTAAATAACACAGGGTGTTACACTTTTCCACCGCGTCTGGTATCTATAATTGGCAACACCAGTGGTGTTAAACTTAACGCCCTAGTTCTTCCAGAGCAGCACTGGCAGGCAAAGGGTTAAACTAACAATCGAGTTTGTTTTCTAAGAATCTCGGAATAGTGTACACTGCACACTCCGATAGTGATGGACAAACGAGAAAAAAAAATATGCGGGAAAATAATAAAATAGATGAAACTGGAGAGTCAAGGACGCCTAGCGCACATCAAATTATTATACTCGGCTCGGTGTCAAAAAATAATGCATTATTTCCTCCCCTGTCCAACTACGTAGCCATATTCATGCCTAAAACCAACAGTTTAGCTCACATCTAACGATGCGTGTACAGGACTGGCGATTCCGGAGAACAGAATAAATGGGGAGCTTATAATGCATGTATCTGTCATTTGCCGTACGAGTGCTTTATAGTGAAAACATGCAGGCAAGAACATCACACAAGTATGGACCCAAAAGGCATGACAAACTTGTGTATTTGCGTATTACCTTATCCCTGTCAGTTTTCGCTCATATTTTTCTTTCGTCGATCATCTTTATGTCCTTGTCTCAGGAGGCCTCCCCCTATACGTGCCAGCCTTGACCCCCCCCCACACCACACACACACATTTACTTAGCGTTCATGGACAAACGTGTATTATTATTATTATTATTATTATTATTATTATTATTATTATTATTATTATTATTATTATTATTATTATTATTATTATTATTATTATTATTATTATTAAACTTTCGTCAGACTCGTCAAGATCAATGACTATTTGCACGCGACTCAGATGGCCATTGTTGTAGTCTGTGAGGCAAGCGAGGTTTATTAGCTTACTTCACTTTCCCCAATTACTAGTCTGACTTCCAGACGCCGCCTCTGCAAAGCGGCCAAAAAAATATTTTACTGGTCCATTCAGTGCGTCTGGCAGCCAGACTACCAATTACGGGCTAGTAGTACATTATGATTGGTTGTGAATGTGAGCGTCTCCCTCGCTCAATAATCACAATAAAAGTCTGGGAGTCAGACTATCTGAGCTGCGAGGATGACAAGCTGCATGCATGAACCAGAAAGCCAGCCACCTTCTTGCAGGAACATGAAAATCATTGCATCAAAGTATTCTTGTGATTGTTCACTTTAAGGATGGGGCAGAAAGAGAGAGAAAGAAAGAATGTATAAAAAGAAGAGAATGAAGAATAAAATGACAGAAAAACAGGCGGAGATACAGACAAAACGGTAGATAGTCACAAAGAAAGAAGAAAAAAAGAAACTACACCCATGGGGTCATGCCCCATCTAGCCCTCTTAAAATGAAATCCTCGCTACGCCATTCCGAAAAAAAATAAAATAAAATAAAATAAAATCCCAAGCACTCTTTACCATGGACCCGATGACGCACAGTATTCCATGATGCGTTTAGGCCAATACATTGTACTGCATAACCACTATTCGGTTGGCAATTTCATATTCATACTTGTCGCGCCATTGTTTGCATATGGGCAGGCCCAATTCATTTCCATTCATCCAAATAAAATACATCGAAGTTTATGTCAATGTGTGCGAACCAAGCAAAAATATGAATTTCTCATGCATCGTATATTGTGCACACTATAATGCGACTCTATTCATCATGGTATAGGCCTAATGGCGTGCTGAACACTCGTGCGTGTGTTCTGAATAGTACTGTAGAGGAAACCATTAATTTCAAGATGTGGGGTTGTTTCTTGAAAAAAACCCTGAAAAATAATGTTTCTGGTCGCATACTTGCAATATCATTCGCCTCAAGTTCGCAAGTAGAGACCCCCCCCCCGCCAAATACTTCTTTAACTGAGAAGTCGAAGAATGCCTAGTCTAAGTTTTAGACTGTTCTCCTGTTTTTACCCTTATTCTCAGGCAGTATCGAACCTTAGATTATGAGTGAGTCTGGATATTTAGACTAGCTTTTCTACGCTCGCAACTCGCTTCGCTCAGGAGTGGAGTAGACTAAATTAAAGAGCAGTCTACGATTGAGACTAAAAAAAGTCCTTGTAAATTTGAACGATATACGGGTTTGCATGCACCCCCCCCCCCGAAAAAAAAAAAAAAAAATGAAGGGAGAAAGAGAAGCGACCAAATGTGCAGCCGTATAACCTCCCAGAAATTTTCAGAGAAACCATTCGACGATTGAATTTTCTTTTTTCTTTTTCTTTTAATTTGTCTTTGAGTCTACAGTTAGAAAATTAAGAGCAATGTGCCGGTAGTGAACTCGTACTATACGGACAGGAGTCAGGAGATATACCTTTTACATAATGGTAGTAAAGAACAAATTCAAATTTGTTTCCAGGGAAATCAAGTTGGTAGCCACCTTACGAGTAGGGAGGTGGTCGCTAAGACAGGTTGACTGTATTCAAAAGGGGGAAAATCCGTCTAACTTTCAGCTACTGTAAATTTGGAACCGAACAGAAAGCCCATAGAAAACACCATTCCTCCAAACACATACGTACGTACGACGACGACACGACACACAACACTACTACTACACACACACACACACACACACACACACACACACACACACACACACACACACACACACACACACACACACACACACACACACACACACACACACAAACACACACACGCACACACACTGCGATTATCACTAATACACCGATATTATTTATGAGATATGCACGTCCAGTGAGTAAGGTCACAGGCAAGCCACCAAAGGTCAACTAAAGAATGCACAGGGCACAAAAAATAGCCTAGACCTTCCTTTTATCCGTTCGAAATCTCGATTTTGACCTTGTTTCTTTCTCGCTGCGTGACGTAGCTTACAAGAGAGTATCAGTTCCAACTATTTTCTTTTCCACTGACATTGGATAAAATCGCACTTCCCCAACATCTTACATTATCACGTACATAGAAAAAGACAGATGAAAAATTATTTTCAATGTTTTGTGGTAATATCTGAATATCAGGTGCACAGCACTAGGGTCATCACTAGTCTGCATGCAAGCCCACACTCTATTTTGACATTTAGACAACGGACCACACCGATTTGAGCCAAAACTAGTTTGGTCATTCTCTACTTGTATCCATGCCCAGAAAAGCTTTACAGTACGTACGTATGTAACATAGTGTGCCTCTTTTTAGATGGGGTAAACATGATCAAAAATCGGACAAGATCGAATAAACTGGATGAAGGTCGGGCCGACATTGGCAAAACATCGGATGTTATCGGGTATCTTCGAGTTAACCTCAGGTGACCTTTAGGGTGAACGTCAGATAAACATTTAGTAGACATTACTTAAAATAAACATGATAAAGTTCGGGTGAAAATCAGGTGCGTATCAGATAAACGTCGAGAGAACGTCAGTCCGACGTCGTCACAAGTGAATTTCGATCTAGTGACAATGGAGAACATTGTGTTTTATGTTTTGAAGCGGGCAAACGGCCTTCGTATTGGCCTACCGAACTCTTGAATGATGTTCGAATTTTCGAGTTCGTCATGAGCCCTCAGCCCACGCAAAAATGTTGTGTGACTACGCAATGTATTATATTAGCGGCCTTTGCGAAGACACAGGACATACAGTTAACGGTCTTGCATAGGCACACGACAAGTTCCATTCGAACTTTATCTGTCTTCAACAAGACCAAGGGCGTAGGCTGGTTTGGGCACGGGGAGGTGCACATCTTGGGGAGGTGGAACTAAAGTGACATGGGGAGGTGCACATTCTTAGGGAGGTGGATCTAAAGTTGAGTAAATCAGGCGTTGAAAGCAGAAAAAGTGGTACAAATTTCGTTTGCTTGCCATGGGCGGAACTCCTATGGCTCGTGCGGGGGGGGGGGGTTGCGACGTGCACCCAGTGCACCCCCAGCCTACGCCCTTGAAGACAGTTAAAGGCAAGGTTCACCCTGACATCAAGTTGGTTTTAATAAAAGCAGAACAATGAGAGAAACACATCAGTGAAAGTTTGGCGAAAATCCACCAAAAAATAACAGAGTTATGAAGTTTCAAAGTTTCAATTTTGTGACGTCATTTGCGAGCAGCTCCTCATATGTCATGTAGTATAAATTCCATAAATTGCCATTTTTTAATGGTTCAAAATAAATAAATGGGTTTCTTTCATAGAACCCTCAAAGAAATTATGTTTCTGAAAATATATTGAATGCAAAGGTAAAATCATTTTCAAATTTCTGAGAAAACGGCACTTTATGGAATTTATTTCACATGACATGGGGAGCTGCTCGCATGTGACGTCACAAATTTGAAACTTTAAAATTCCATAACTCTGTTATTCTTTGACGGATGTTCGTCAAACCTTCGTTAATGTTTCTTTCACTGTTCTGCTTTTATTAAAATCAACTTGACGTCAGGGTGAACCTTGCCTTTAAGTGTGTATCAAGCGTTGTAACAGGGACATAATGTGAGGACACTTGTGGAAGTTTACATGAAGGCCAGCTTGTATATCCGATATAGTTTCCATCTATTTCCACCTATTTCCGGCCATTTACTGCTACGGTTCCTGTACTCCCTCTTAAAAACGCAAACTGATATCTTACTGGCAGGTATAGCCTACAACTGTAATTGTGTTATAAAGCATCCCACACAAACCAGCATAACCAAGATATAGCTAGTCTCCAAGCAGAAATTTTATTTTGATACTACGTACGACAACTTTCTACTAACATTGATGAAGCAAGACTAATTTGTGTAACTGCTTGCTTTGGGAGCAGTGGAATGCATATACAGTATAGCACATATTTCATTTAGACCACGTTTGTGAACAAATACTTAGTACGGGTATTTAGTCTGTCTTAAAAATTAGGCCTACCATCGGCAATAGCTTTCACTGTCAGGGGCACATTGGTGTACAGCTTTGTACGTATTCACTTTCCATAGGCTAAACACATTTCTGACAATCCTTCCACATGTTGGAGTTCCACTCCAGTGATATTTCAACTCGGTTTTCTTGGTTTTCGAGGTATTTTGTTACCAATCATTTCAAGTTGGCTACGGGAAACAGATGTGCCCTGTGTTAACTCTATGGGAGTTTCAGAATCTCGGAGGCAACGGGTTATAATGTAAACAGCTTCGCATTGTTGAGCAAGCGAATATATTGCTCCGAATATACACAGTCACTGTACGTTTAATCGAACCGTAATAGTATATTATTCTCCGTAGAAAGACAGTGCATGACTATGCATTTTACCATGACCAAGGGGCTGATGGATGATTTGATGGCTCTTAAACGAGCCGTTTAACTCGTCAAGACTAATATGCTGAATACGTCACACATCTGTAAAATAGATCATCACTAAGCGACAATGGCAGGCGGCGGTACGACCGGAAGAAATGTTAGGGCAAAATGGCAAAAATGCTAAATGTTACACAAAATATAAATATTCAGGTTTTTTATTCTTCAATTTTATAAAGAATATAATCACAAGAATGATGCAGCCCTCATTTATAAGTGTTGCGGGTTAATCAAATGATCGGTACAGTTTTTATCCTTTTTATGATGAATTTCATCGATATTGCAAAGGCAAAAACGCACAGTTGGGTGAGATGTACACCATCGGCAACCACGCGTGACTGACATGTGCTCATGTGATAATTATGCAGATTCTGTTTTACCAGGGAGATGGGATGTCCCATCTCCCTGGTTTTAGCCCTCATGGTATTCATGCAGCATTGTCGTTCATTATGACTGTATAAAGTGAACAAGCATGACAAATACCCCATTTCGGTAACCAGGGGCGGCTCCACGGGGGCAGGGGGAGGGGGGCAATGGCCCGCGCGCCTATACTTTGGAAGTAATGAAAATAACGGGGATTTTATCGTTTTTTTGAAAACTTTCGCCCAATTGTTCTTATTTTTTTTTTGGGGGGGGGACAGGCAAAAAATGCTTTGGGTCGTCGGCCGTCCCCTGCCCCCGCTTGTCGGCTGTTTCTTTTGGCGGACAAAAATGCTTTTGGTCGTCGTCGGCCCACCGCCCCGCCCCACCTCCCGCTTGTCGGATGTTGTTTGGCTTGTAATTTGGCTAGGGTTTTTTTTTTGGGGGGGGGTGGGGAAGCAAGAAATGCTTTTGGTCGTCGTACAGATTTTTCGCCCTTCCGAAGTTTTACCCTGGCGTCGACCCTGTCGACAACGGAAACAAAACGTCGAATACGCATAGCCACTTACATCTGCAATATCCGGTATGCTTCCTCATTGTCTAAAAAAGCTTATGAAATAATATTATAACAGTGGTTTTTTTTTACAACTTTAAAGAGGTATAGTGACTGTAATATGTTACTTTGGATGCAAGCATAGTGTCTGCAATATGTTACTTTGGATGCAGACATAAAATCAAAATCATCGACTATCAGTGAGAG
>JZLH01S0305334.1:89006-102660 GCA_001188425.1 Eucidaris tribuloides | reverse complement strand
GTTCACTATTTTGGGGGCGGCAAAAAAAATGCAGTTTAAAACGATCATTCAGTGCTTTGAAAAAGTGAAAATCATTGAGAGACCATTCCAGCTTTCCCCCATAGACTGCTGTGTTTCAGAATTTCCTATCAGCTGAGAATAATTAATGTGCCAATTTGTATCTGCACATATTTTACTAGTGACGGCATAACTGTCCAAACTTTTGTGTTCTGGGTTTATTTGACTGTCAGATACGTCAGATAGCAGAGTTCGACAATTTTTTAAACGGGTCTTTCACAGTGTTATATAGCGTCTTTAACTTTAAATGAGGAACGATCATTCCACATTTAGAACACTATTATTTTTTTTACTATTAGTAATGGTATGAATTTACTTTGATTTACGTTTCTTCTTTTTGCATCACCCCCCCCCCCACCATCACCACCAATAAAAAAATGTTATAGAGGTTTAGAGAGGTTTCCACTTTGAACTTACCGAAATCTGCTGTTCAAGACTTTTTAATGCAAGGTTGGTCCTGTGCCAAAATTTTGACAGCTACAAAACAACCGGTCGGTTGGATGATCATAAATGATTATGAGTAAAAACAAAACAAGGAAAAGCTGTACAATGTCAAGTTCAACATACTTTGTTGATTCCACTGCTGCATTTCGTTTAGCGGAAATTGAGGGATAGTTTTAACTTCCTAATTGGCTTAAATCCGTCTGTTATTAATGCTTTGCATTTTATCATATACTGCATTAACATATCGAAACACAAAGAAACTTACTGCTTTCCGGGCTCTTTCAGCAGGTTCGTGTACGATACTGTGTTTTAAATTACTTTAAAGTGATAGGCTAACATTGTGGAGCTTCAATTAAACAATTGTCAAACTTTGATATCTGAGCTACATAGTAGTGTTCAAATGGACAAATAAACACCCTAGAATACAAAAGTTTGGAAAGTTACACTGTCAATGGCAAGCTATGCATGAACAAACAATTAGTACTCGGGTGGAGTGCAAAATAGCCTAGATCTACACACAGTAAGTCTATGGGAGGAAATGGGCAGGCGAATCCGGTCAACTTACGAATTTCACTTTTCATAGCACTAAATAATCATTTTGAAATACAATTTTTCAGTGTTTCATTCATTTTTAGATCTTACCAAAGACACTTGGAACATGGAGGATTATGTAGAAAATATTTTTTTCACCTGTGGTTATTGTTAGCCTGTGGCTTTAACATATCAAAACACACCGAAACATACTGAGCACTTTCCGGGCCCTTTCAGCAAGTTCGTGTAAGATATATGAAATAACTTTATTGTGGAAGCTCAAACTCAAACTCAAACTCTGTTGTCTGACATTATCTGACAATGTTTGAAGGAGTTCAGACATTTATGTTGTCACTATTATGTAGGGGCCTACATATGAAAATCGGCATATGAATTACTGTTAGCTGACGACAATTCTGGAACGCAGCAGTCTATGGGGAAAACTGAAATGGCCGCTCAATGAATTTCACTTTTTTAAGCTTTTTCAGGGCTTCATTTTTTGACCTTAATATCAGAGGCACTGGTAGCATGGGGAATCATGTAGCTCAATTTCTTTAAACAGGAAACATAACTATACGATGCTTTTAAACGCGCCAAGGCGAAAAAAAGCATGGTAATTTTATACACAGCGACAATAATTTCTACATCTCAACGTATCGCCATTTTCCACCTGCATGATATACCCATGAAAACACGTTTGGTGGCTAACGCGTGCTTGGCCCATACAGAAGAAATGAATTGTAATTACAGGCGTAAAATTAAACGCGTCCTGGTTTTACGTTTCAGTAGTAGACAATAGACGACTACGTGAGAGATATCTCCTATCGGTACATACAGGTCTATACGTTTCCTTGTAGGCCTCAATCCTCATACAACGATTGTGTTTGTATGGAATTGAAACGAGGTGACTTTGCGGAATTTCCGTGCATAAACAAAAAATGAAACCTTTGCCAATATTAAATTGAATACCATGTTCACTGAACCACTGCAAATGGTCTAATAGAGGAGGTCCACGTAGCAGTGTGTGACCAGTGGTAGTCTGTGTCTTGGACAGTTTTTACCCGTTGTGTGATAACTATCGAAATCGAAACATGTCATCGACTACTGGAATACCCACCAAGTTCATTCCGCAATAAAACTGTCGACTGGAAGTTCAAACCTGTACGTCCTTACATTAAATTATTCACGAAATATGCCGCCCAATCATTTGAGTTCTTATTGTTACTGTGATCTCTTGATGTATTTTTATGCTCAATGTACATGTGATGTTTGAGCTCGTAAACCTACAGTACAGACCCATGCAAACCAAATTTAATCTGAGTGTGCTGAATGAGAGTATAGGAGCAAGACTATCTTGCAGCAATGTTTAAAGATAATTTCAAGAAATTAATTAAATGTTGATAAATTCTCATCGTAAAAAGTTTTTTAAACAAAAATCGCAGAGAGCTGACATGATGACATCAAACTGTTTCAAAAATAAAGAGGGCAATAGCTGTCACTTCCTACTGGTATTTTTAACCCAAAGACTAGGCGGCTAGGCCTATGTAAGTACGAGATATATCGTGTTGAGGTATATGGAAAATGCGTGTTAAAGTGAAATCAAATCGTCTCCAACGGGTTAAAATATAGGTAAAAGTGGCGTGTTGAACTCGGTATGGTTCCGACATTGTCTATACTGCCCCCCCCCCATGAAAAAAGGGCATGACTGACATTTGGTGTTTTGGAGATATTGAGCAAAATGTATTTTGTTCAAAGCTTTAAATGCCTATTCAGTGTCCTTTTAACAAGTGGATTATGTAACAAATGACACTTTTAATTATTTTTTTTGTTCTGCATGTTTAACATGATGTAGGACCTACTGAGTCCCCTACACTATATAATTTTGAAAAAAAAAAAGTCAGTTATGCCCTTTTGTCATGGGGGGGGGGGCAGTACATGTACATTGATGAATAGGGGTGACGTCATACTTCCGCGCGCTATCAGGGTCATTGCAGGTCAGGGGCGGAAGCCCGCGATAGAGGATTGTCTAAAATAAGAGCATGGAGTGGTGAGCCCGCCTCGACACCACTCGGACTCCGTACGTCACTTTCGCTTTCATTATCGGGAATTTAGTTTCGAAATGTATATAATATGAGATATAATGTATTACCGTAATTGCAGTTCCTATTATATATTTTTACAAGTGTTAACAAATAAACAAATAAAACCTTTGCAAACTTTTATTAATGTAACACAAAAACTATACACCAGATAATACTGGCATGAGTTTGAGTTATAGCTAAAGAGTGAACATTTTTGTTGGAGGTGGTTTCAATACGACATCAATAATCAGTTTTATGTAATTCATGTTTATTTAAAAAGTCAGAGTTCAGATTTTGCTCAAAATCCAACCCCCTGTACAAAATTGAGACTGTACAGAAATCATGGCGTGTGTGAGAGTGTGTACCTTGTCCTAGTATAAGAGTTAAACATAATGTGATTTTCTTGTTTATACAATAAGTTCTTATAAGTTTAGTTGGCCAAGTTCACAAATTACCTATGTACTATAATGTAATATATGTTCTTGTAAAATGTTGTCAAATTTGTTACATTTCGTTGGAAACGTGTATGTATATTCTCACTCATCCAGGTAGTAGATAATGAACTTGAAACTTAAATTAAAACCAGTGAAATGTCGCTTTTCAACAAACTAGTTAGTCCCGTTGATTAGTTTTAAGTTTCAAGTTCATTTCGTTGGAAACGAAAAATACAATTTATAAATGGAGTGAAATGAACTGAACCTTAGCTTTTAGTTTTGGTTTTTGAAATGCAAGACAGATTTTGTTGAGATATTATTATTTTGAAAAATACTTCTTTAATGTAACATGATGGTACGTGCATTGCATACCACGTGTTCTTTTGGAATTTAAAACTAAGTAAAATAACAAGAAATGTCTTGGTATGACGACATCAGCGAGGGAAACCTCAGTGCTCTATGATATTTTTGAAATAGAATTTAGTGGATGTTAGAACTAATTTGCAATTTAGTCTTGGAATTGTAACTCTACTTTTTGGGGGGTGGGGGTGGAGGGGGGGGGGGTTGGGGTGGTAAGTTCAATGATATCATGCAGCTTCCATGTGTTACTACCTACCTGTGTATTGATCGATCCACGCAATTTCCAAAAGACGAAAGGCTCATTAAATGTTTCCAGTCTATACCTGCGCTGATAAAATGCGCATAATATACACACGACCACGTATCGTCAACACATTTCTTTCCCCCTGCATAATGGGGATGAACTCCGCACTGTTGCTAAGTAACCGAGCCGAGCTGTACCAAACACGCTTTTACACATGTCTACTAATAAATATGATGTATTGACACTAGCGTATATAGCTGTAGTTACTTATGTGGCCTAAGTTCTATCTTTTTTATAAGTGTACAGTAAGCCAAACATCAGGAGATGACACATAGCAACCGAAATAATCGAAATTTGGAACTGTTTAGAATAAGATGTTCATTATAATTTTTAACCCATTGGAGACAAATTGATTTCACTATAACACATATTTTGCATAGACCCCAACACGAGTTAACTCGTACTTAGTCTCCAACGGATTAATAATCAGCCGTGGATCAAGTCAAGTTACAAGGGGCGGCGCAGGGTGATCATTGGGGGCGGCGGGGAATCCGTCCGGGAAAAGATTCTGAAACCATTTTGTTTCGGGAGTTTTCCCGGCCTATATTTCCTGAATCTACGAAATTGTCGCTCAGCGGAGGCGGGGTTCGTTAAGGTTCGTCCCGAAAAAAATCCTCCTGCCCAGTTTTTACTGGCAAGTGATTCGCTCTTTCTTCAAAACTGTAGGTTAGTTAGAGGGGAGCCACCTTTTCGAAATCACGTGAGTTTCACTATTTGAAAAAAATAGGGGCTCGGTCACCCATACTGCGCCCCCCCCCCCGCCTCATGGGCCACCCTGGGCCAAATATAAATGTCGAGCCGTTTTGTTCAAGACACCTCAAGTTAAATTTACGTGTTACAACGATTCAGGCTGAGTGCAAAGTTAGGTAACAGAAGATTACTATCTTTTATCAGCGGCGTTTGACTAGACTAGTGCGATATCTTGGATGTCCGTGAGCCTGAAGTGAGTGCATTTGGAGTAAGACAAATCGCATGGCTGGAACCGGAGATACTGGAGAGATCGGAAACGTCTATAATGTAGCTATCATCAATTGGCGGTGCAGTTTGCTTTCCGATGCTAATGGTTGTCGTGACTTTTCCAGTTCATACATTATTCAGCTTTAAACCTTTAAGACCGTGTATGTTTGGTAAATGTAAAATGTAGGCCTAATTTTCTTCTTTAATATGTTGAAATCTACACTTCGCTCGAAACATTCCATTTTTTTCAGGAAATTGATGAAAAACAAGCGGTCGAGCCGGGGCATAGATCCATTTTCGGAGGGGGGGGCGGCAAAGTGGAAAAACATGTGGAAACTATTTTCGCCAATTGCAGTAAATTTGGCGCGCAAGGCGCTGAAAATTGAACATTGTTGTACGGTTTATAGTAATTTTATGCTAAGACTAATGGTTTAGTAGGCTTTCCAGTGCTTTATAAACATATCGTTGATGATTTTTTTCAAGTTGTCAAATTATTGGGGCGAGGGCAATCGATATGTTTGTCCCCCATACTCTCAATTGGGGTGGCGAGTCTGGCGACCCCCCCCCCCCTGGCCACCCAGGATCGACCCCCTGGTCGAAGCCTCCACATCGGCCTTTTCGGTTCATTATGTCCATTACAACAGTTTTCAGCACGATCAGTAGTTTGATGCTCTTTTCTGATGTCGGCAATAAAATCTACTTTGTAAGATTATAGGTGACAGAAAAACCATGAAAGCTGTCGTTTACTGTCTGATCGACGCCAGTATATTGGGCTTTAAAGACACAAGCTAACATGCAGCCCAGATTTTTTTTTACTGGAAACAATGTTATACATGCTTATTGTTAGAATATCAAACAATGCTTCTAATTTCGGCGAACTAAATACTACTACTGTCTTGTGACGAGTAATGATCATGATTCCGTAGTATATTACTGTTTTGCATTTGATAGTATAATATCGAGTTAATATACGAGTTCTATTATCCACGCCTAAAAGCCGTGCGCAGACGAATATCACTACTATAATTCAGCATGTTTCAATATGTTCACTTTACGGAACTCTTTGCCACAAAGTCTGAGGTTGCTCATCATTAAATGCCCTCTATCCTTTTGTTCTCAGATTTATTATGTATCGTATTATGATCAAATAATACTTTAGAGATGAACAGCTAAATATCGAAAATATCACTAAGTCCAGCCATCCTTTCTCACGCGTAATCCCATGACAGCCCTTCCTCCTCGAAGCAGAGAACGATCGAGATTATAGTTCGCCACAGTCCCACGCACACACAAGACAACCAACCACGTACGATACAAACAGAGCTATTATTACGGCTGGTTCCATAGGAACATGTATCCACGAGACACACTTTTCTTTTCACCACATACTTACCAAAGCGTCAGTTGGAATACTGTAGATAAAATGGTATTTCGCCAATATAATCCAACAGCGGATCTGCAGCAATGCCCTTACCAAAACTTCTGGGTTACCTACTCACTAAACTAACCTGTTTTTGTTGGCACGCTAGCACTTTGTTCAGCATGCACCCTACAAAATCAACTTCTCCGACGATAATCATCAGCAGTTACCACAGTTTTCTTCAATTGTTCATCTAAATATTTACCTTGAAATCGGCGACCGAAATGAATGATTATGTTGAGCCAATTTGTGCCTGCCCTGCGTGCAGTGGCTATATGCGACCAGTGCGGGACGCGATGGCCTATCAAGAGTGAATAGTACAACGCGTGGATGTAACCGTGTATTTATTTTTATGCCTCCTGGCTATTTCGCGAATGAACGTATGGGCTATTTCAAACGTGCAGAAAAATGCGTTGAGGAGAGCGGGTGTGCGTGTAGTCTAGTCCTAAACTTGTGTTATTGCTATATTAATCGGCTGGCAATTGCCATGCCTTTTCTATGGAACTCTCCATTGTTTTGCCTTAAGATTAGAAAAAACAGTTTTTTTTGTTTGATGTTCTTTATATGCCAGGAATAGCCTTCAAGTCAAGAAAGACCATCATTGTGGAAAACGCATTTTGGTCTCTACCATACTTCTGGATAATAACTGAGGTGTGAAATATGCACTCTTGAGAAGCTTGAATATTCGAACAGAGTGATTTAGAGTGTAACGTTGAGTGAAAACGTGTTTTTCCACTCTTTGGAGTGCGTCGGATCACTCGGAGATTTCGAAAGTGACCTTGTTCAACTCTAAATTCACGTCAATTCACCTAAATTCACTCTTTTCAGAATTCACTTCCTCAAAGAGTGAATATTTTCATCATTATTTTTTGAGCGTAACGGTCTTACACCATTTCGGTTGAAATGTTTGACTTTCGAGGAAATGAAAATTAACTCTGTTGAAACAAACAAATTGCTGAATTGCGCTTTTCGCTTCATAATTACCTTTCCTTCTTTGGGTTATCCAATTCATAACTTCTACTATTCATCCTCTTTCTCGCCAATTTCAGAGGCAAATGGACCTATGTATACACCTCGATGTCATATTTGCAATAATTATGGAATCTTTTGTTTGATACTAAACGTTCTTTCTCCTATAATTTATCGTGCCAAATTTTCAGGACAAGTGCTGTATTCACAAAAAACGCCAAGTTGTGAAGACTATTTTTTGGGGGGGATTTCACGAGATGATAAATAAAAACTAAATACGTTGAGAGCCGCATGACACTATATTATTATTTTGTTAAAAATCCACAAAAATCGACTGAAAATACTAAATGAAGCATTAAAACACAACAAAAACTGATAATTTTTATTAAATTGTCACTTATTCATATGTCTGTCACAAGTGTCTTATAAACCCGCGTAACCAGCCACGGACTCAACACAAACTCTGATACCGTCATTATAGACCCAGGTTTTAGCGCAGTTGGAGCGCCTACACAAATGTTCAGCACTCCTGAAAACTTGGATTATAATTGTTTCATCCTGAGGTAGCAAAGTATTAATCCCAGATGCTCGTTCACGGAAAATATGGCAACTCTGAAAAATGTCTCTAAATATTCCTATTATGAGCATGAGTGGATATATCTGCTCGCACGCGCCTGTTATGTATTTCCTCTTCAAAAAAAAATAAATAAAAAATGGTTACGTCATGTCGCTTTATCTGATGCCTTAATACATAACTTAAATTGATGAACGGTTGATTGATTGAGTGATCATAAGGCTACTTTGCTAACACACACCACGCACCACACATTAATGAGAAACGTTATTTTTACAAGATGCCACAATTATGCATTACTTTTATCCATCGGTCTTGTGTGATATGCAGAGAATGGCTAATCATTGGGGAGCTTCATTTTTATAAAAAAAAAAGTCAACTGTGATTCTTGACGTTACATGTAATGCTTGATATGGACAAGTAAACGAATACAAAGTTTGGAAAGTTATGCTGCCATGCAAGATATGAATGAACGAACATTTTCGCACTGCCGGTGAGCAAAATACTTGGTGCAGGATTACTAACTTATAGATTACAAACTTGCAAACAGGAGTCTAAGGGAGGAAATGGGCGATTGGTGAATCGGTCGAACCTGAGTGCTGGTAGATGTTCCACTTTTTAAAATACTAAACAAAACTCATGTTGATGTACTTCTTCAGGCTTCGGTTTTGCCTTATAAAAGACCACTTTAGATCAATGGAGGTTATGCTAGCCTCACATTTTTAAAAACTGCTGGTCATTGATAGACCTGTGGCTTTAAAGGCAAGGTTCACCCGACATTCATGGTTGGTTATTATAAAAGACAGACCATGGAGAACTATTAATGAAAGTTTGGCGAAAATCCACCCAAGAATACAGGACGTTTGAGGTTTTCAAGATTAAATTTGGTGACGTCAACTGCGAGCAGCGCGCATAGGTCATGTATATAATTTTAAAAGCAAGGTTTACCCTGCATCAGAGTGTTTGTTTTTTTATAAAAGGCAGAAAGACAAGTGAGACGAACATCATTAGATGATAAAGTTTGCGCGAAAATCCACCAAAGACATAAACAGGTATGAGGTCTTCAAAGTTTTAATTTGTGACGGTCACATGCGGCAGCTCCATAGCGTCTGTAATATAATTCTATAGTTGCCAATTTCTTTATGGGTTTCATGATAATGAATGGAGTTTTCTTTCATCCGAAGATGTGTGAATTGTTTCTGTAATATATTGAATGCCAGCTACAATCGTTTTTCCAATTTCGGAGAAACGGGAATTTTATGGAATTTATTATCACTATGAATATGGAATGCCATCGCATGTGACGTCACAATTTAATTGAACCTTATAACTCTTTATCTTGTGTGAGTTTTGCAAACTTTCATTATATGTTTCTCTCATTGTCGTTGTATTAAAACCTACTTGATGTCAGGCGTGACTTTGGCCTGTAAGTAAAGTCATATTTCGATCTACGTGGCGTCGATTGTTGTGGTGGAGAGGGACTTGCATTCCGCTTGCTCGATGAAAGCTCTGCCGGATTTGAGATATTGGCATATCAGCCTCCCTTTTCATTCTAATATCCAGATATCTTGGAAATTACACGTGAGTTTGTCTATGGCGTATCCAGGAATTTTAAAGGGATGTCGCAGACGCTCGGGACTACCCTTGCAGTTCATGATGAACGGGGTGACACGTTCCGGTTAGGGTAGTGCTTATAGTAAGTATATTTTTGTTTTTTGCCGATTTTGATGCCCTTGCGATGTACGGCGGCGTACATCGCCCGACTGTGGAAAAACAGCCCTTACTTTTTTTTCACACCCGCATGACGTGTACACCTTTAGGACAGTGCCCCCCCCCCCCCCCCCGGCATCAAAACACGGTTTTCAGAGGATTTCAGTTTTAATTACATGCCACAGAGTCCAAAGTACAGTGCATATGGTTCTTCACTTGCAACTCTGTGCGCGTAAATCGCGGCTGGCACTTCACATTTAGGTTTCAAAAGGTTTATACACGTTTTTCTAACCACAATATAGGCTATGCTGTCCAGGAAATGCAGTCAAATGCGATTTTTCACGAATTGGCATGGAATTTGGTAACACGTTTGAGGAATCAGCCACCTGGCGACCCTGGTTCAAGTGAGTGTGAGGAACGGGGAGTAATCGGGAAAAAATCACGGGGGGCAGGGTACCTTAAAGGAGAAGGCGGACAGCAACTAACAGGCATAAGTGAGGAAGGGATAAATATTTGGGGATTGTGGAATTATGGTACATGTGCATAAGAGCACTAAGATAAGGGGTCTGTGTGATACTACCTCACAAGGGCCTTATCAATTAGTAATTTGTGTTTTCATTTTACGTCTTTTGCAAGTTCTTATCGGGATAAAAACTTGCAGAACAGCTTATTCGGGGGAGGACTTAATCGATTCAACAGGCATACTTACATGGGAACTTAAACACGTCGGTGGCATGCTGCGTAACGCATGGTCAGCTCCAGACAGGATGAGATCTGATTCGGTTGGCAGGAACTCATTTTTTTTTGCATTAATTTATGTCTAGTTAGCTTGCTGGGCCCTTTCCCTTTAATCAACAGTTGGTTTTAAATTACAAGTGCACCTTGAGGAGCGGATAATCTAATTAACGGTTGGGGGTGGGGCGAAAAACAAAGAAGGCGAAATTAAATACCCTGCGCGGACGACGGAAAAGGCACCTATAGGAGCCAGTGGAATTTGTGACTATTGAGAATAACTTCCCTCATTATTAAAGTTGAATAATCAAATTTTATAACATTTATGCTTTGATCTATGTCTCGCATACAAAAAATATAAAATGCTTTACAATAGGAAAAACATTTGTTTGAAATCGAGGGGAGGGGGGTCCCGACTCCCCTCCCACTCCCCTCCGCCACCGTTGGCCGCCATGATACAGTTAGATTCATTGAAATGGGGAGTTTGATCGTGTACTTTCACCAGTTCGTATTTTCTATCTCTCTCTCTCTCTCTCTCTCACGGGGACATATATAGGCCTACATGTGCTGGGTATGTTACACTGAGTATCAGAGTATGTTACAGTTTTAGCGTCGTGTGTAATTGCTACATAGGGGCTACAGAATATGTTAACAGGCATTCGACAATATAAAGTCGGAACGTCACTATCACAACGACTTCTCAGTTCCATGGCAGACGCTAGGACAACAGAACAATCAGCTTTTAATGGAACGACGATGGACGTTAGGAGACCGCTTTCTACCACTAAAGACACACGTGGTCATTTACGAACGCAAGGAACCTGTACATATGAAAATATATATTGATATTGATGAAGTGACATCATTAATACCGAAGCAAGTAGGAAGGACGCCAGTGATTAAGTAGGACTAGGCTATACGCGTTGCATTTAACGGGCATCATGCATGCATGAAGGGTTAATTGTTTCCAGATTCAAAATGCATTTATTCACAGCGAGATATTGCTGTCTAGTTTCCACTTTTTCTAGGAGAGTGACATGATTGGATGCATGGATCAACAAACAAATTGACTCGAGGAACTAATTAGCACCAATCGTGATAGGCTAGAGTGTGCATTTACCGTGGGAAGGTTTTTTCTTGGAAATTGCATTTCTTTCGTTGGGAATAAGGATATGCCATTGTACCTGGTATCAAATAATATAGTACGGCCCTATCGAAATTGCGACTTATAGACACATACATTCGCTATAGTTAAAACAAAATTCTGGAGTAACTTGCCACAGCGCAAGGCGGACTGTTATGAAGAGATTTTTATATAATTTATATTAATTAAATTTATATTGATATTTTAGTTTATTTATTATCTTATATTTATTATATTATATCATATTTATTCTTATTATATTATCATTATATTATATTATATTTAATTAATTATATATATCTATAATTTATATTGTATTTTATTATATTATAAATAGTATATTATATTATTTTATTTATTTATATATTGATATTATATTATAGTGTATATTTAATTATATTATATTATATTATTTTATTCTAATTATATTAATATTATAGCAGTTGAGTATATGCTAGTCGTATGCTTTTGTATACTGTTCCTAATTTGCCAATGATTGAGGACTTCTTTGCCAATCCAAATTACCAACGCTCCTTTTATTTGTAAGTTATAGCTTCTTTCCACTTTACACAGTTTTGTTGAAAGATGGGACGGGAATCAATTGACAACAACAAAACAATGATATACATGAAAGTAAGGATATGAGCGGAAGGCTTATAGTTGCCAGAGAAAATATATATTTTTATTGCTGGGGTAGGCGGAGATTCTAACTATACCAAACATCATGGCGACATCAATACATTGCAATATCGATATTTCTGCCTACGGATGAATATAACCCGACACCATTTACACGCTGGAATGTTTTAACGTTCGCACCGGCTGGGCTCCGAATATGTCATAAATAGAGTTATGCAGGTTATTCAAATCATATAATAAACCATTCCACTAGCACAAATATTGGCGTCCGCCTTATTGTGTGTGGAGAGAGGCGTACTAGGCATGGACTAGGCGCGCACTTGCGTTTGTCACGTAGAGAGTCATGCAGTCAGAAGGATAAAGGATTTTAGTTCGTCTATGTTTGAGGTAGACCTATCGCCCTAAACTCACACGTCTAAATTATCTATTTTTTATTTTTTAGAACTAGGTAAAAAATATAAATATGGGGCCGGGGGGAGTGTCGACCATTTTGTCACGGGTTGCACGACAATGTTATAAGGCGCCATGTTGCTTCCTGATATTATTAAAACAGTCTTCTGCTATGCGTTGATATTGTGGTTTTGATGTCTTGACCAGGGCGCGGATCCACGAACTTCAGCGGGGGGGCAACTTGCGCTGGAAATCGGTTGGGTGTGTGGGAACACATCCCAAAGAAAGGAGGCGTGGCCCGAACTACCCGCCGCCTCCCGGAGATCTCGCGCCTGCGGTCCTGGCATGCCGTCCCATACATCTGCATGGATATGGTGAAAGAGAGTGATATTTCATTTCCGAAAATTCCCCTATGAAATAAAATGCTAGTTACTTACACCCACTCGTATCAAAGATTTCGATTCCTATCATGCACTCTCTCAAAACTTAGCTAGCGTTCATACTGCAGAGGGCCTGTTTATGGTACTCGTTTATTTCTCTTCCCTTCTGCCCCCTGTTCTGTCTTCCCCCACCGCTCTGGCGTGTCGTGATGACCCCTTTCCCCTTGTTTTTTTTAATTACTCGATCACTGATCAGCTCGTGTTATAGAATTTTGATTTGAGCTGATTGTCTGCGCTGCATGCACCCACCCAGTTGAAGTAACATATCTGCAGACATATGCTTAGCATCCAAGTAACATATGACAGTCACGTATACCTCTTTAAAGCTTGTAAAAAAACCTGTGCTTTGGACCTGATAATTTTATAACCTGATTTCATAAGCTCTCTTTTTAGACAGTGGTGAAGGAAGCCATACCAAGATATGTGCAGAGTGTAAGTGGCCTAATTCGCGTATTCTAGACGCTCATG
>JZLH01S0305334.1:0-11168 GCA_001188425.1 Eucidaris tribuloides | reverse complement strand
TGGACCTTTAAAAATACATTATAACTCATGTGGAGTATGATATCACATTCTCTTTTAGTATCTAATTTTCATAAAATTATTTCAATCACCTAGCCTCGATCAATTAGGATCCGACATAAAATTAAACAGATGAATTTAAGACAGGGCGTCTCTTCTGCATGCCTAAAAATTAACAATGTGTAAAAACACTGCTATATAGAAGAAGATACCATGTAAGAACCTTTAGCAAGGTATAGGAGCTAGAAATTAAGTTGTAATTACTAATCTTCATCTTTTAAAGACATGTCCTTGATAGATAAGCCCAAGGGCATGGGTGATCTTTTCCTTTGCTGCAAGAGGGGTGCAAATGAAATCCCCTGCCTTTAATGACAACTATGTGTGATACGACTAGTATTACTCTAGTTCTGCTTAGGCCTACTGTTCACGTGGAATTTACGAAGTATTTAGATTATAGAAAAAATTCAGATACCACATAGTGTTTAAAAATGTTTATAGAACCGTTTAAAAACAAAAAATGTACCATCCCAATTGAAAAGAGGTGTCTAATACGCGAAACCAAAGCGGAAATCTTAGGCAAGAAGTTTCCCATGTGTAGAAAAGAGGTACGAAATATAAATTATATAAAAAAAGTGGTTTTACTTATAAAGGGGTTATATTTTATGAATAAACTGATAACTGATGGGCACCTCTATACTTCCTTTAAAGATTAGACTAGACTAAACTAGTCTAGACTAGACTAGACTAAACTAGACTAGACTAGAGGAATGGACGACTTACATTGAGACAAAGAGTACGACCCTTCGAGGTATGTGAGGGCTCCTTGTCCACACGACGTGCATGTCGTCTGTCTGGCTAGGTCCTGGTACGTGTTGCGCGCGCAGAACGTACAGCTATTCTCGTCTGCATCGTAGAATGAACCTATCGGACACGAAACTGAAAATGCGATTGGAAAGAAAAGAAGAAGTGATTGTTTTATGACATTAACCGACTGTCCTTTCTAATTGCATAAAGGCAATGTAAATATATTGTACCGATAAAACAAAGACTAACTAACATAAATAAAATGGATTATTCAGAGAGGTGAAAATATGATGTAGATTTTTTCATTTGTCGTTCTCTGAGTTTTAAGATCGCAACTGCTTATCTATAATTTTTTAACAAACATGTCAGAAAAAAAATGAACCAGTGGGATTCGAACCCGTCATCTACAGCATTCCGGGCTGCGACAATACCACCAGGCTATCACTGTTTGTCGGTATTGACACGATGATCATATGAACAAATACCAAGGCTCACAATTCTGACATTGTTATATTTAATAGTCTAAGGCAGACAAGTTTATTATTATTGAATAAATGTCAATGCCGGGAACCAGCGATAGCCTTGTGGTATCGTTGCAGCCTGAAAAGCTGAAGATGACGGGTTCGAGTCCCACTAGTTCATTTTTTCGGACATGTTTGTTAAACATTATAGATCAGCAGTTGCGATCTTAAAACACAGAGAGCGACGAAAAATTTATTACACCGTATTAACTAACATATCAATGACTTGGTGCTCATCCGCGGCATCCGGCAAAGAAATTGACGCCAATTTTAATTTTTGCCAAGATGACACTGTAATGAATAAATGGTATAATGTTCTGGACAAAATTTCGAAATTACACGTAGAAAGTCTGTGTACCTCATGTAAGAAGCACTTCGTTGTGATTTTCGAAACATGTGCATAAACATTATTATCAGTTTCAAAATTCTGTGTTGAAGTTTTGAACCCCCTACCTTCTGCTATCATATTATCAAACGGAATTAAAATCAGACAAGAAATGACGAACTGAGAAGAAGCATTTTGAAATAGTGGACGGACGACGGAGGCCAGACGCAGGACGACGGACGACGGACGCCACTCCACGGCATAAGCTCATTTGGCCCAGTGGCCCATTTAGGCCGGATGAGCTAACAACACGTGGAAAATTCTGTGTTGGGCGTCGTTTCAACATTTTTAATAGGGTAACCGACTAAATTTGATGATAATTTGGGTACACTATTCGACTACCTCAATAGAAACAGAAAAAAAAAATGTCACGAGATTGGAGAATTTATAGACAAATACAAATTTGAGGACAAAAGTTTCACGGATGAGTAAAAAAAAATGCTCGGGAAAACACATTACAATGTTATAGGACAAATCGCCCCATTAAAAACAAATCCTATTTACAACTTATATAATGATGATAATTCTTATACAGGGCCCAGAAAGAATGTTATACATGCGATCGCTAATTTCTTCAACATCATCTGCAATATGTCATTGGTTTTTGTTTCAGCGATTAGAACATTCTTTTTCCAACAATATGATACCATGATTGTTGTGTATCTAAATAGCTAGAAGTATTCGGGTTAATATATTCATACACACTAGTTAGCAACCAAAGTAGCTTATGCTAATTTATGCAGAAAACAAAGTGCCTGCCAGACAGCTAGGAATGGAATGTCTGCAGGTGCCTCCGTGTGTTCATTGTGTTCGTGCTTATATATAGTGCATGCATTTCAGTAATGGATTGAGTCGGATCTGAGTTCTTAATAAACTGGGCAAGTAGCCACACCTTAGTTGGGCTCCATTTTAGTTTTCTTCATTTGCGGTCAGCGTTTCTTTTGGTTATGTTAGTTACAACATAACATCAATTTTCTGAGCGACGAGGATGTCTTTTCCAGGCCAGCCACCGTGTTCCTGGCCATCTCCGGCCAACCAGCAATGTCCATGGGGAATTGGAAGCAACTTTTTTCAAAATTATCTTTGGCATCAGGAGTAGTGAATTTCAGCGACAGGATAAGGCCCTGCTTCTTCAATTGTTTGGTCAAGAAGGACATGAGAATATTTTATTCCTTGGATTACAAACAACCAGCTCACAGGACAGTTACCAAGTTGCTTTAAATGCTACGAGCATATTTTTGTACCGTAGAATCAACGTAGTAGCGAATGGGGGGGGAGGGGGGGGGGTATCGTTTTAGACAAACGCAGACAACGAGCTGACGAAACCGTGATCAGTTTGTCCCAGCAGCGCTGCAAGAAACTGGCTAAAAAAATGTTCTTCGGTAGATTTGAAGATGAAATGATTCGTGACCAACGTGTTGAAGGATGTATTAATCCTCGTATCCGAGAGAGACTGTTGTTGGAAACGGAATTAACGCTATCAAAGTATATGACTATAGTTCGATTGCATTGAGGATGCAGAAACGGAATCGAATTAACGATAAGCATCAAGAAGCGGCGATCAGCACAGTGAGCAAGTACAGCAAAGTTACACACGTCGACAACAGGCAGGATGGACAGAACAGAACTATATACAGACAACCATTCGAGACCAAGCGACCTAGCAAGGATCAGAAACAAAGTTGCAGACATGGTGGGATCTAGAGATCTAAACGTCCATGCTTTCGGTTTGATACAGCAATGCAGAGCTAGAGGTACTAAATGCAACAAATGCGGAAAAATTGGACATTTGGGCAAAAGTTTGTCCGCAGGCAATGGTAAAGTTCATCAAGTTTTCAGAAATGTGACTGAAACTGTCTAAAAGTGAATTTCAAACCCAGCCCAAAGCATGAAGTGTGATGATTCAACTAGCCGAAAAATACTTTACAAATGACTGTTGACACTGGCTCGGGTGTATCATATAATTCCAGCAGAGTAATGTACGCCAAATACTCGTACTGAAGCTCTAGCAGCCACAGATGCAACAGTTAACTGACTACTCTGGAGAAATATTCCGGTTGTTGGTGCATTTCACACTAGTGACAATTCAGGGTAAAACAACAAAGAACAACGTTGTATGTTGTTCGTCGAGGGACATGCATTAATCGGCAGGGACATTATCGATGATTGAATTTGGAATCCAAGATGTCACTGTTATTGTTCAGGAATAACGAAACGTGATAGCGATGACCATCCAGCCTCAACATTCGAAACTGCAACACACGCCCATCCGAGTGACATCGAGCATGAATTTTGCTGTCATGTGACCTTTTGGGGTCTTGAAAAGCTCAAAACTTCAAGGCATCGCATCAAAGTGAAGCGAATTGTGTACCAGTTCAACAAAAGTTTGCGTCGTCTCCTACCGTCAAGGATAAAGTCACCGAGGAGCTAAAGCGGCGCTAGAGAAAGATGGCGTGATCGAAAAAATGATTCCAAGCGAGTGGTTTCGCCCATTGTTGTTTACAGCGAAAAAAGTCAGGAGATATTTCGCTTATGTGTTGATTTAACGAGAAGTAAAAAAGCGATTGCGTCGATAGCTTCCACTTCGGATAATTGGAGAGTTATTTTCTGAGCTAGAGGGGAGCAACAGTGTTTTCTCAAGATGGATCTAGCGTCAGCGTACCACCAACAGAGTTAGATGAAGAGAGTCGCGACCTCACGCGCGTTTATCCACACACGATGGATTATATCGCTTCAAGAGAGTATGTTTTGGATTGGCATCAGCGCCATCAACATTTCAAAGATGATGCAAAAACATCTTAGCAGGATTACCAGGGGTAGCAGTGTTAATCTTGATGACGTATCGTGTACGGAAAGGACAAATCGCCAAAAACCACGACAAACGCTTACACGACGTGTTAGCAAGACTTCAGAAGGTAGGCTTGAAACTGAACTGCGAAAAATGTGAATTTGGCATTGAGAGAAATTAGTTACTTGGGCATTCACTAAATAGTGAGGGTCTAGCACCCGACAACAAGCATGTTCAGTCGCAAACTTAATGCGCTCGCCCCACTGAACTGTAGGAAATTTGCGTTCGGTGTTGGCATGACAAATAATATGCAAAATTGTACCTTAGCTATGCGAACAGTTGTTGGGATCCCCCAAAAAATATGAGTATGTTTGCTACGTTAAGATGTACGCATTTCGTTTGGGGGGAGGACAACCAAAAAAAGCATACGATCAAGCATCAAAAAGTTGCAATAGCACAAAAGTTCGTCTTGGGTTGTTTAATCAAATCTTCCCACAATCGTAACGCACAGATGCGTCCGCGATTACACTGACTGGGGCGGTTTTGAGCAAGTCAAGAGATGGGTTCAAGAAATTTCCATAGCATTTGCATCTAGGTCGTTGACACCTTGCCAGAGAGGAAATATTAATACAGGTGAGAAAGAAGCTACTAGCTTGTGTCTGGGCTTGTCAATTAAATGTTATACGTACTTGTGGGGGCAAACATTTCAGCATTGAAGACTGATCACAGAGAATTGCGGTCACTATGTTAAGAGTAAAGGCACAAACCGACAAATGTATGAGAATAAACGAGATGTCTGCTCAGTTTGTTCAATTTTCGTAGCACTTGTCGAGTACACAAGTTGGTAGGAAGAACAATTATGTTGCAGATGCACTTGTCTCGTTTTTAGCTCACAGAGTTAGCAACAGAGAACGGGTCAAACAAGTTCATTGACGATGAAGAAAATAATGTCTATAAATTAAGTAGAAGTAGAATGCCCTGTTTTCTATGCAAGAGTTGCAAGAATAGCTACCCAAAATGACCCCGTCTAGCTCAATATCATAAAAATATCTTGAAAAGGGAATGGCCTGAAAATCGAGAACTGTAGCCAGATATGTGAAGTCATATTATGTGCTAAAAGACGAAATTGGGCAGAAGTAGAAGGAGTGACTAATGAGAGGAAGTAGAATTGTTATTCCAGTGTCAGTTCAAGCAAAAGTTTGTGAATTTTGCACCATTCAGACATCAAAGGCATGTTCGACAAAAAGTCGATTGAGGAATTGTACTGTTTCCTAAAATGGACAAATGTGTTGAAAGCAATGATCAAAGTCTTGTTCAATTTGTCAAGAAAAGACAAGTCACAAAGAACGTAACAGTGGTCGCAATGAAGCCAGTTAGTTTTCCAATGCACGCATGGCAAAAGATT
Source organism: Eucidaris tribuloides (assembly GCA_001188425.1). Lineage (NCBI taxonomy): Eukaryota > Metazoa > Echinodermata > Echinoidea > Cidaroida > Cidaridae > Eucidaris > Eucidaris tribuloides. The sequence goes on along the minus strand of JZLH01S0305334.1, from coordinate 5,268 downwards.
TCTATTGACATTAACAGGTCCGTTTGAATCAACCCATAATGACCAGAGGTATGGCAATTGTTTTGTTGACACTACAGTAAGTGGCCAGAATTGCATTACTGTATGTAACAAGTGAAGTGATCATACAGTAGCGACACAGTTGTTTGCGAGGGACAGGAATCAACACAACTAGTCTCGATTAATGGTCCTCAGTTGTGTCATACCATTTGAAACTTTCTAAAAAGACACCGGCATTACACACCTGTAAGTCATCTTGATATTACCACTCGTGCAAATGGGGAAGTTGAAAGATTTAATAGAGTGCTGAAATCGAGGGCATACAAATGCCACATGCAAGGAAAGTCTGTGAAGAGACTACACTAGAGTTGTTTACAGTCGTATCGGTGTACAGCACACCAATGCTCAAACATGTCACCTCAGAATTGTTACATGGGAGAAAATGAGAACGATTGTTGAATGTGAAAGACAAAATGCCTCCAAGGCGAGATCAAGTTCAGATGAGTTGAGAAGAAATGTAGAACAAAACAAAGAAAATCAAGTAAATACACAAATGAAAAAAGAAAGGCAAACGCCTGGAGTTCAAAGTAGGTGACTATGTCCAGAGTTCGAAACAGAAACATGATTCAAAAAGGTCAAGTAAAGTTCGGACCGTCCGATGCAAATTGTCAACAAGAAGGGTGAAGCTACATATCAGTTGCACGATCGAAGCATCTGGAATGCTTTTCATCTTTCACACAATGTTTCACAAACGTACAATGTGTAATGGAAAACGAAAAGAAGAAACACAAAATGGTGTAAGAAAGAAGAAACAGGTGGTTAGAAAGAAGTGGAAAGAAATACGTCACCCACCAGTCACGTTGCAGACTATGTAAGGTTTTGAAATTTTTTTTTTTTAAACAATTTTTTTTTTTTTCTTTTAAAAAAATGTTGTTCATCTTAGAAAATATTACGCACAAAACTTGGTTAAAGCCAAGTCTGATTTTCAAAGTTTAAACTGACTGCAAATTTATATGTTAATATATATTAGGTTATGTCAATCGTAAGCAATATTATTAGATTTGTCAAGTTAATTTTGACAATGTTGTGTTAGAGGTAAATATAAAAATAATGAATCAAATATGTTCCTTTAAATATGACAATATAGTGAACGGAATTTTAAATTGCAAATTTGGCATCATCTGCAATATGTCATTGGTTTTTGTTTCACGCGATTAGAAACATCTTTTCCACAATATGATACATACATTGTTGTGATCATGAATAAGCTAGAAGCTATTCGGTTAATAATTATTCATACACACTAGTTAGCAAGCCAAAGTACAGCTTATGGCTAATTATGCAGAAAACAAGTGCCATGCCAGACAGCTCGGAAGGAATGTCTGCAGGTGCCGTCCGTATATTCATTGTGTTCCGTGCTTATACATAGTGCATGCATTTCAGTAATCGGATGAGTCGGATCTGAGTTCTTAATAAACTGGGCCAGTGCCACGACACTTAGTTGGGACTCCATTTTAGTTTCTTCATTGCGGTCAGCGTTTCTTTTGTTATGTAGTACAAACATAACATGATCATTGATTTTGAGTCATTCGTTTGGGTCCTGTAGGTTTCCGAGGCAATGTCATTTCCCACATTTGCTCAATTTTTTCATCAGGCGGCGGTCATTTACCGGACACCGAGAATATTCTCGCGTCTCAGCGTTTACCATACCAGACAAACCGCGATGACAATGGAGATGCAGCTCACATCGTCTTCCTTATCAAAGCGCAGCGATTCCTGCCCTTTGTACGCATAGCCTTATTCGACGCACACCGTAACGTGAGAATATTTCGGTGTTTGATGATCGCTGAGGTTAAAAAAGAGCAAATTTAAGGAAATTACATTGGCCTGCGCGAAATAGCCTAAGATCAAACACCTCATCAAAATTAATGATCATCTATCATTTTGTTGAAAAGAATGCTCTAACCATGAAATATCACCAAATGACATATTTTGAAATGACTTTGAAGAAATTAACAGATCGCATGTGTAAGCATTCTTTGGGGTCACAGCAATAATATCGATGAGATCAGTCTCTGTACACTTAGATATATTACTCTGGTCCTGGAATTCGTTCCTAACCTGCACAAGATTGCACTATTTTCACTCACGTGGGGAGTATATCCTATAGCTGAGCTGCAAGGCCAGACAAACCAAGTCATTCCTCACCCTACGAGGTACCTTTTATAGCTCCTGGGGGGTTGAGAGCAGCAAAGCAGGTTAAAATAAATGAACTGAGACCTTTGCATTTCCCAACAGAAAGTTTCGGATCCAACTCTTTATGAATCAGAATATGGATATTATACCTACCACAACCAATCAGATGTCAATCATCCCGTCCCACAATCCAGACACTCCTCGCCCAAGCCGCCCCTCTTCTCTGACGTCAAGACGCATTCCGCTGATTTCGAATCAGCAGCGATCCCGTACTCACGAAGTCGTGGATGCAACGTCGCTAACTCGTTCGCTGTCCTGGCGGAGACGCATCCACCGTAGGAGAAGGTCAGTCACGACGCAGCACTGACGCCAGATGTCGACGATCCAATAGCGTTTCGGTAGCGCGACGACTCCCGCGTCTGTAGTCCGTTTTACGCCGCAGTACGAACGATGAACTCCGGATACAGGCATAGGCGTTGTTGCGTCGGCATAGCAACCGGCTGACTAGATCGCGGGATGATGCCGTCTGCGGACGCCTCGTCGCTAAATTCACTCTCTCCGAGTAAACACAGGTCGTCATCTAACGATGAAGCGAACCGTGCACACTTTTACTACAAACGCAAGCCGACGTTGGGGTGCTGTATTGATTGATCAACAAACGCAAAAATGTTTATTTTAGCGCTCCGAAAAAATGTCAATACTATTGATAGTTTTGACGCTTCACCGAGAATGCTTTCTGTCTATCTCAAGTATATGAGTGTCATTATACCCAACAGAGCTGTTTTCACACATTTCTAGTTACATGAGATAGAAGGTGTGAAAAAAAAAATAAAGTAAAAATAGAAAAAGAAAGAAAGAAAGAAAGCATGAATGAAGAAAAGAAAAGGGGAAGAAAATATCATTAAAATACGCGCAGGAGGGACCATGATCTCTCTAAGTTTAACCATCCTCAGGTATAGTAAGCAGAATGATTAAAAATGAAGACCTAATTGATGTTTTAAAGAAATGTTTTGTCCAAATGTTTTGGACATGGCTACCATTTTAAAGTTTCCGCCTGTAGGTGTTATTTCGCCTCGGCTACGCCCTGACCAGATAGCTCCATGATGAATGGCGGAAATAATATTAATGGCAAATGAACCATGTGAACTTGAATCTGTTTTAGTTAGATATAAGGCTACATGATATCTAAGGCCATGTTGAATATTACAAACAGTTATAAGCCAGAAAATAAAAATGAAGTTATAGATGATTTACCTGCACAAATACCCGTCCATTTGGTATGGGATTCCAATTGGCAGCACTCCTTTGCTCGACATCGCACGTAAAGAGATTAGTGCCATGGCGTAATCGCGAGACCGGGAATCGCACGGGAGACGTCACCTGGCTCGTCTCCAGCAGGACCTCGTTCTACGACGATGACGCGGCGTGAACGTACTTCCGGAAAGGACGACACATGGATTTCTGAAAACAGGGAAGCAACCCGGTGAAACGTTTATCGATCATTGGGGATAGACCATACTGGTAAGATATTGCAAACCAAGGCAGGTAATAATTGCACATCTTAGAATCTGTATGGCAGTGGCGACAATGGGGGCCAAATTATTTGGGGGTCGCAATGAACACGAAACACAATTTATCAATATAACCTCTCTGCACCATGATCAAATTTATGGGGGGGGGCGAGCGAACCCCCAAACCCCCATTCTGACGCCAGAGCCTGTATGATAAGAGGGGACAAAAATTTGTATCGAAAATGCAAAGCAAAATACTTTGCCGGTTTATTGTTTCCCTCTTTGCAGCCCTGCAAACTGTTTCATTTGATTAATTGCAAATTCGTGATTTACATCAAGTGTCGCGTGTTTTTAACTAGTTCAATTCAGCTGTGGATGAGAAAAAGAATGTATTTTCAGTGTTTGAATCGCAGTCTTAATACGACCAAAAAAATAAAAAGTATGTTAAAATACACTTTTAAAAATTGTCCGAATGTTTCAGTCACATTTAATGGGTGAATAATAAAGTTATCGGGTGGCGAGGACAGCTCCTGGAGGACATCTCGCCTCTCGGGACGATTCCCATGGACAACTACTCCGAAAGACAATCCCTCCGAGGACAATGCTTGCCAGTTTAAACAAATCTATTTGTTGTCGAGGGAGTTGACGGCACGGGGGAAGTTGTCCTTCGGGGGTAGCTGTCGCTCCTGGAGTTGTCTTGCATGCGTGGGCAGTGTGCCTCCACGAGGAGTTGACGCGCGGGGAGTTTATCGCGTGGGGGAGGGGGAGTTGTCGTCGTGAGTTTCATGCCGGGTAGCCGTAAACCACGGGAGGCCTCCTCACGCGGGGAGTTGTCTTCCGGAGTCATCCGGGAGCTGTCGCCTATAGGCGAGTCTTATGGGGGAGTTTCAAGGTGGGAGTCGTCGCGCCAGGGAGTTTACCTGAAACGGGGGGGGGGGGTGTTCTGATACGAATGTTTTTTTTTCTCGTAGTTACCATTCTGCTTGTAGAGTAACGAGGAACTGGCAAGTGCGTGTTCCCGAAAGTGTCGTGGCTTCAGGCTGTGATCACCATTGGTATGGGCTGGGTTGAGGCGATTCAAGACTGGAGCATCGGGTCTGTACACTACGGCTATCTCACTAGCGCCACAGCTAGGTTGTCCCGGACAAGTGCCATGGTGTACGCATGCACTATAGTCGCGTTTTCCTGGTTGTTCCCTCATACAATGTTGTCTGGGCAGGGATGGTGGTGGCTCGTCAATCTATTCGCAATCAGAATAATCGATAGAAGAAAAATTTTATTTGCATTGTAACACCATATTTAAATTCATACAATTTCAACAAACGGGGGATATGTTCGCAAAGTAGTTTTCTGTGCTAAGCAAATATCCATTGGCCTATGACAGAGGATCACAAGCGCATTTACAACTACATTTCTTTAAAAAAGCGAACACAAGATTTTCGTTGATGAAGTAACAGTAATGGAGAGAAAATGTAAGTTCAGTTCATTTAGTTTCAAATATACATTTATTTCAATAACATGATTAGTTAAGATACATTTGCATTAATCGATGAAGCAGTACACA
>JZLH01S0305289.1:35039-47906 GCA_001188425.1 Eucidaris tribuloides | reverse complement strand
TAGGAGAATTATTTATGAATTGCTAAGTGAACCTCTTCGGGTTGCGCAATGTACAATAATGTTTCAGGTGAGAGTGACACTTGGTTGGGGTATCAAATTAGTTGATTTCGCTGTTTACGCCACGTAGGGTATCAAGTTAGTGGATTCCCTATTTATGCCACTAGCTAGGGTATCAGAATTAGTTGATTTCCTGGGAGTCACCGCTTAGGGTAGCTTTTCTCGTGTAACGCCATTTAGGGTTGCAAATTTCGTTATGTAGGTTGTATATAGGGTGTATTTCTGAGGTTGTTGAACACGGGTGGGTAGCAGACCTTGTGGAGAGTGACCCCCCCCCCCCCCGGGTCGTTGTGTCAGCTCCAAGTACAAGTATACGGGTACAGTCAAGAACGGGTTACGAGACTTGAGAGGTACAGGTGTGGGTCCGGGGTATGGGTATGTCTACGGACCTGTGGGTCAGGTACAGGTACGGATACGAGACCATGTATGGGTATGAATGCGAGTACGGGTCCGGAATTAGGGGCAAGGGTACGGGTATGAACCTGTGCATGGGTACGGGTACGGGTAGAAGACCATAGGTACGAATATGAGTACGGGTTCGGGAATTTGTACGTGTACTACAAGTCTGGCAAAGCATACTTAATTTTCTGTTAAAATGTGCAGTCTTTTCAATTTTAATGATAATGCATTCACCACCCCAAAATATTTAAATTCATGATTTGAATAAATGCATTATTTTTTCATTAATATTAATACTACAAACAGTGGTTACGGGTACAGAGCCATGGGTTCGGGTACAGATTTTTTATATTTGTATTTTAAACATGTAGCCTACATTATAAAGAGTATACGAGTACGTAAGTATAGGTACAAGAAAATGGGTACGGTTATGCACATGTACAAAAGGAGAGGTATGGGTACGGGCCAGCCGCTTACGAGACGAGAGGTACAGGTAAGGGTACCGACCATTGGGTACAGGTACAGGAACGAGACGAGAGGTACGGATACAGACTTGTGGGTACGACCCAGCTGGTATGGATACGAGATGAGAGGCACAGGTACGGGTATGGATATGGAGCTGTGGGTTAGGGTGTTGGTACGAAACAGGGATATACGGGTATGAGATCATGGGTACGGATACGAGTACGGGCCCGGAATTTAAGGAACAAGGGTATGGGTACTTCCGAAAATGCAAATCTAAAAAAGAAAAAATGTTCTTTCCCTTAATGAATAAAAAAAAACATAATAGATTCTCTATAACAACTCCATTTAAATTGGTATTCACAATAACTTCCGAAAATTTCCATAAAATAAATACAATGTTTTAAACAAATAAATATGAATCTGCAGTTTAAGAAAAAATCGAGAAAGTACTACAAGGGACCAATCATACACATTTAATGAGGGCAATTACGTGTACAATTTTTTAATCTTCAAAATAATGTCCATTCAACATAAACCTCACCCGCTAGGACCCGTGGAATTTCCACGGGTCCCGCTAGTTTTCAATAATATCGATATCATCATCAGTCGGCCCCCTCCTGCCCTGCCGGGCAGCACGTTTCCGTTTTACACCCTTGCGAAGGCAATCTCAGCAATAATAGCTACAAAGCGACTAGTGAACAAGTCTACACGCCTCGCTGGTAAGCCTGGTTAGTTATGACGCATGTGCATTGAGCGGTCGAAATAATGATTCTGTCACTGCTCGTGCCCACACCACTGCAGGCAGTCTACACTACGTGGTGTACCCACTAAACTCCATCACAGAGTTCAGTGGCTACACGGCAGTTCATAAACAGAGAGTAGTCATATGAATCAAATCAGAACATGTTTTACCAAGGAGCTTCAAACACAGGCGTATATATATATACAAGGAGGTGAAAAACCTAAAATTAAGGCAATAGCCAGAAATTAATTTAGTAAATAGTAATAATAATGAATAACAGTACAAAACAAAGGAGAATCTACATATAGAAGTACAGTTGTTTCCACTTATAATTGTTTCAAATTTCAAAATGATTGTAGAAGATGAATAAAAAATATACTTGTTCTACTACTCCTATTTGCACCGATACTATACTACTACTACTACTACTACTACTACTACTACTACTACTACTATTACTATTTACTACTAGACTACTACTACTACTACTACTACTACTACTACTACTGCTACTACTTCTACCATGGGCACAAATACAGGGGGACATTTCCCTCACGATTTTGAAGTGGGAGACACAATATCAAATGTCCCCCCCACGAATTTGTGATTTGGCTGGCAATTTGAAGTTATTTTGGCAGTTATTATTTTTTGGGCTGGCAAAACATTGTTTTGGTCGGCCAATCCCCCCCCCCCCCCCACTTGTCAGAAAGTGTTTGGCTGGCAATTTGGCTGGGGAAAAAATTGGCTGACAAAATATGTTTTTAGTCGGCCGTCCTCCCACCACTTGTCAGAAAGTGTTTGGCTGGCAATTTGGCTGGGAAAAAAAATTGGCTGACGAAATATGGTTTTGGTCGACCCCCCCATCCCCCCACTCTACTCGCAGCTATTATTGCTGAGATTGCCTTCGCAAGGGTGTAAAACGGAAACGTGCTGCCGGGCATGCCGGGAGTCCTTGTCCATGGTGGGGATGAGGGGGTGGGGCCACCAATATTCAGAAATGAGAAGCCCCCGAATGAAAAGGAGACAGATTCCATCGGTCTAAAAAAATAGAAACTGATCAAACACAGTCACAGACACACAGACAGTGCAGCTGGACTGATCATCACTCAGATATCAGATCATGCTGATCTGCTGATGGTTTTTCCACAAGCCCCTGCAAGTTGAGTAATAAACCATGCCCCCAAACCCTAACCAACTACTCCTTGTATATGAACATACTTAAGATAAAAAAAAACTTCGATAACTTACTAAAACAGAGTTAAAATGTTGAATGAGTGTCTGTATCAAACCTCACTCAGCCCGTTCACGTGCACGATATTCAGCTGATAGTATATTTCGTAGTCTTCTTTTTTTCGTTTCTTTGGTGACTGAGGAAGATCCGACAAAATTTCTCGACGAAATTATCTAAGATAAATTAGATAACTGTAATATTTACTTAGAATATGGTATGAAAATATGTGATCATAATTCAAAAAACACAATTATGGACCAATTTAGTTATTTTAGGCACGAATCTTTCTTTTTATATTTGACAATTGTAACTGAGTTTTGAAAGTAGCCTACCGACAGTTTCGGCGTATAAATGTCATCACGGTCAGGTAAATTGGTGAATTTTGCAATAAGCACTGGTACTAACACTAACATTATTTATTTCGCCATACATTCTAACGTTAGTTTCTACATCATGTTTTCTGTTTTGACCTGCCGGTTGAAGTAAAGACGGATTTAATTACCTTGATATGGGCACACTTTTATTTTTGCCTACGACTCGCGACTCGAATTTCTGTAGTCCCGTGTATTGAGTAATTTGTTGGAAGGTTCTCTGTAATTTAGAGTGAGAGCAGCTTACCTCAACGGCCCGCCACGTGTACGCAGCTGCGGGCCTCAGCTTGACCAATTTTTCTCTATAGCGTTTTGCAGAGTAATTTGTAACGCAAATCATCTCGGCAATTTTGCGTAACTTACCGCCAGTCACCATCTGGTAATGGACTTCATTTATATCGCCACAATGTAGTTATACGTGCGCATCGATAACAAAATGTTGCTACAATGAACTCGGTCTTCTTCAAAAGACGGGAGTTTTGTTTTAAGGATGCGACTCTCGTCGCTCCCATATCAACTGTCCCCTATTAGCCAGATGGGTAGTCATTTCCTGATTGGACGCGTTAAGATTTGTTAATTTGCTAGTTGTCACAACGTTGTCGATGTACACTGTGTCACTCAGCAGAGTGTGTAATCTCTTTGAAAAATTCAATTAAGCAATACTGCTTGAACAGTTGTTGTTTCGCTAGTCGCATACTTTAGTCCAGCTTATATCTATCGTTCGTTTCAAAAAAAATCTTACACACTGTCATGACTTGTGGCAAATCGCGCTTATTTTACTGTGGAAGATTTTTAACTTCGAAAAATGTTTACGATCATCTAAGTACTGTCGTCGGTAAACCGATCGCATACGTGTGCTGCAACGTGTCTGGCTGACGATCATGCATTGTCTGTTTGTAAGTTATATACACATAACACTTAGGATTCGTCTAACAAATGTCGATGTTAAAATCTTGCCACAAGTATAATAAGCGGATTTTTTGATTGAAAACGACGATATAAGCTGACTACTTGTTGACTAGCTGTGAAGACAACAAGACTCTGTCCCCACTATGTGTAACGTCGTTGTTGTCAACTGAATTTTTCGCAAGAGGTATCACGTCACACCCGGCCGGTATACAGTGACACAGACGAACATAAGCACAACGTGTTTGCTCGCCAAACCGTCGCAATAAGGAATGATCAAATCCCATCTGGTAATACGGTGACAGTCATGATCAAGCGATTCGCCATGTTTTTTTCCTGTATAAGTGACTGCGCCATGCGCACACTGGGCGTTAGATCTAGGTTCTAGCCGTTGTCTATTTCGGTATAATTTCTCCGAGATTGGCACCAATACTCGAATATACGCGCCAAGCCGAGTGAGCTCGACTACCCCAGTGATTGCGCGGCCGATCTTCGGGCGAGCATCACGGGGGTGAGGTCGTCCTCACTCGCGGCTTGGCGGCGATTTCGAGTTACTGCAACTCGCGAAGAAATTATACCGAAATAGAAACGGCTAGTTAACTATAGACTACCGCTGCGTTGGCTAGGCCGCTGAATCACCCCAACCGGCCGCGCCGCGTCGGTCGGCGACAGGATGTACGGATCGGCACGCCTTCTAGCTCTCGTTCATGCGGCGCGCGCGGACGAGCTGTGTATAGCAGCCTTCAGGCTAGGCGGAGAGACTGGGCAGAGACGAAACGCAGATTAAAGTGTCGCGGGCTGTTGCGAGATGTGGGGTAGTATTTTAGGTACAGTTTTGGATTTTCGATTTCTTTGAGCTATATTAAGAGGTAGATGTACATTCACAAATTGACCTGTTTAATGTGCCAGATGGGCCAGAAAATTGGGTGAATACGGGGTAGAAGTCGCGTTTGTGACATGTAGATATATGAGCTATTAGTTTCCACAAGACTCACACGCAGGCAATGTGTGAGTCTGTTCGAGGCTAGAGAGCAGCTAGCCAGACACCACAGCATGGGACAGCTCCATACTTTTGTGTACAAAGTAATGGTATGGGCTAGCTTATGCAGGTTGGCACAGAAAATTGATCTGAAATTCAGGCCTTTGTTAAATACTCTAACTGAAATATTGTTTGATATGGCTAGTCTATAATCTGTTAACATTAGTATGTTATGAAATTAAGGACTCAACACTTCAGGAAGTCATGTTTTAATTTGATCAGAAACATGTATTGGTCCAGCATTGTAAAATTTGCAAATGCAATTTTTATAAGTTGCTGCTTGTATTCATTCACGATAGTGCAAACTTTGTTCGTTTTTTCCAGTAGAGGGCGTATTGCGTCCGTATAGCTCTGCTTAGCACACATACACAGTACATGTAGGTGTGGCAAGACACACATGGGAGCAATCTATAGCTTTTGCCTGCACAAATAGAGTGGTTGTTTTCTATGGAGCAGTGGCTGGGCACAAGAATGTGCTCTGAATATTCCTTTCTGAAGGCAAAATTATAAAACTGCTATGCTCAAATGTAGATGTTACCAATGACGCTACATTATAAATTGTAAATGAAGACTCATCGCTTCACATTTTCATTTCTTTAATTTCTGAAATTTGCTGCCTCAGGGTGTCCTGAACAAAATTTTGTCCGTTTTGGCGGACAGATTCATCAATTCACAACAGTGGCAAACTTTGTTCGTTTTTTCCATGTTGGGCGTATGTGGTCATATAGGAGCCACATACATCATGTAGGTGTGGCTAGCATGTAGCAGACTGTGGTGCGCAGGGGTTGCAGTTTCTTCCGCAGCGGTTTTTTTTCCGCCGGTTTTTACCGGTTTTTTTCCGCTTTTCGGAAGAAACGGAAAAAAGACCTCCTAATGTTTTATTTTTGTTCGTTATTTATTCAAGATTTTCATTTGATAATAATTATCATAACTATAATTAAATACAGGACAGCCTCTTTTTTTTTTTTGTTCTACGCCAGTTTTGGTTATGCAACTTCTTAACCATAGTTGTTGTGATCCCACACCTAATGCATGTCACTTCTCCTGCACTACCATATACTACTCAACTATTGTGCTATGTATGAACACCATTGTATAATTAGCACATTTGTATATCAGGGAATTTACAAATTAAAATTTTGTTTCGGCCTAGCTTTTCATTTTCCAATACTTTTGTTAGAAATCCTATGCCAATTTACGGGGCTCTTTTGCATGTTCGGGGGCGCGAAATCGACCCGAGCCCACGATGTATTTTTCTCGGCTTGGTGTAAGCTGTTTGTGCAGACACTTAAAATGGTCACACTTGTTTGTCAGAAGTTTTTAAAGGCAGGTTCGCCCTGACATCAATTTGGTTTATAGCAGACCAATGAGGAGAAACATATTGAATGAAAGTTTTGGCATATTCCACAGAAATAACAGAGTTATAGGTTTCAAAGTTTTAATTTGTGTGATGTCACATGCAAGCACCTCCGCGCATATAGTCATGTATATAAATTCCATATAATTGCCATTTTTGAAGGTTCATGATAACTGATGCGGGGGTTTTTCATAGAAGCATGTATGAAATATATGTTTCTGATAAGTATATGAATTGCACAGGTATAAATCATTTTCAATTTTCTGCAGCAAAAACTGCACTTTTATTAAATTTATATCACATGACCAAATGGGGAGGCTGCTCGCATGTGACGTCACAATTTAAAGCGTTTAAACTTCCATAACTTTCTTTATTCATTTGGTGGATTTTCGGTCAACTTCATTAAATATGTTTTCCTCTCACTGTTTCTCTTTCATTATAAAACCAACTTGTATGTCAGGGTTGAAGCCTTGCTCAAAGGAATTTGCTTTGATGCCAACCATAATTATCAGTGATACAGTCTTAATGGTTGTGGCAAACAGGAGCTCTCAAGTATTGCTGAATGAATTAAAGTGCAAGTTTAGATTTTTTTTTATTTGAAAGGTAATGCCAAAGACTTACAGTACGACCAATAACAGATCTGGAATGCCTTTACTTTTTGTTTATTAACGATTTAAATCTCGGGGTACCCCGAGATTTTTTTAGCTAATTTGACATTATAGCATCCAATAGGGTTAATAAGGTGTTAAGGTTAGTGATATTACCTTATCGGACAAGATCTGAGTCTGCTCGCTTCTGATAGGTATAATTCAGATACCGTATAACACCTTATTAACCCTTTGCGATGCTATAATGTTAAAATATAGTCCAAATCTCGGGTCCCGCCCCCCCCCAATATTTTTCATTACCGGTAAGTAATAAAAAAAACAAGACAACTTAAGAGCATTCAGGAATCTGTTATTGGTGTGATATAACCTTCGGCGGGATAAAACCGTTTCATATAAAAAAAAATCCCCAGAATCTAACTTGTTGCTTTATAATGAAGAAAACACAATGCAAAGTGGATGCCAAAGATGTGTCAGTTGCTTTTAGGAAAGTGTAATTATACGCATGATGCTGAATAATAAACAATGACATGATACCAGTTTAGGACATATATGCAATACTTTACATGGAAAAAGATCCATGCTAGCTCATGTACATACTAGTATAGCACTGCTTACATGTACGATGTGCCCTTTATTAGTAGAGATCGTTTGGAAGGATAATTATTTTATTCAAATATTTAATTTTGTTGGATTTAGATTGTGGCAAGAGTTTTTTTTTTGCTTGTTGTCTGTGTAATATGTTGTTGCCAGTTATATTTGTTGTATGTAAACTACATGCATTTGGTCATAAAATCACTGCTTTCACTTACTATTTATTGGGTCCGGAAATATGTGTTTTGGAGGTTCTTATTTCCCAGTTTTTCCAGTTTTTCCGGTAAAAACCGGAAAAAAGAGGTTTCTTTCTCCGAGTTTTTTCGCGCGCGTCCCGGAAGGAGGCGGAAGATAAAAAATAGTTTTTTTCCGGAAAGAACCCAACCCTGATGTGGCGGTGGCCAGACAATGGCATTTATTGAATGCGATGGATAATTTCAACTGCAGTGAATCAATTATATCTTCACTCCACTTCAGTCTGCAGGTACAAACAATTAAGATCTACCCCCCCCCCTTATCCCACCCCCTAGAACGCCCTCCCCAAACCCCTAATCAAAAGGGCTCCCCTAAAAAAAGTACTACACCTGCGGATGAAAAGACCCCCCCCCCCGCCCCCCGCCCCCCCCCCCCGGCATGACAAGACGGGAGACAGCCCACCCCCGGGGTTTACTCACCATCTGGAGTGTGTACCCATGCATTTTCCAAAAAAAAGTGTTGAATAAGGCCCAAGCGGTTGAATTTGGATCTAGGGTGGCAGTCGCTGTTTTCAAGAAAAAGTGGTATTTTTCAGTCTGTCTCCGACGTTTTTTTGAAAAAAGTGGGTTGTAGTTTTCAGCCTCCAATATCTCGTCCCTTTCTTTGATGTTTTGTGGAAGTCTTCTGCATCTTTTCTTGTTCGGCGTTTATTTTGTAACTGGTTTATATGGCTTTGCCTTTATTTTTGCAATTTAAGGGCTACAGTTATGTATTTTTCTACTGTTCTGTACTATTTGCTTCATGCCAGGAGTGATATTTTTCTTCTGTTCTACACCACCTTTCTATTTGGCAGCACGGTTTTTTCATTAGTACTAGACTCTCCGGCCACTTTTAGCCATTATAAGGGTCTCATTTTACATTGTATTACGGCCATTTCCCGCAATTTAGGGTCAGCTTTTTAAGTTGGTTATTACAACATTTTTTGCAATTTAGGGTATGAAATTCGGGTGCTTAGAATTTACCGCCGTTTAGGTCCGGAATTTTGAGGTGCTTGGACGAAGCATGGGTACCACTGCCAGTGTGAGTGACCCCTGCCCCGGGGCCCAGCACTACAAGCAAGGGGAATTATTAGTGTTAAACGATGCGCTATATGTGCCCCTTTGCCACATACCCGAACTCAGTTCTAATTCAAAACATTAACGGTTTCAACAGAGCCCGCTAAGAAACATTAAGTTTGTTTCAGATTTGACAATTAGTCAAGATACTAGCTATGGACTTTACTTGTCAGACATGTCGTTAGCCATTAAAATCTACAAAAAGAAAAAAAGGAAGAAAATTAACTAGAGTAGAAAAACATTACCCACTGAGAGCTTCATCGGAAATTGTTTTTGTGACGTCACACACATCACATGAATTTGTCCAAGTCGTCCGTGGACAGTGATTGCCTTATCAACTGAGCTCAGTCTCCAGTGAACATAATGCCATCTACTTGTTTTTCATTTATGGCCTGTTTACGCAAACTAGCAACCATTGGCACAACGTTGCGCTTACTCCGCAGTCTTGTGGCGCAATAATAAATGGTAATTCGGACAACCCGGCTCACCGACAACGCCGGCCGGTATGCCAATTCGGCTTGATAGTACGGACTGTTCGGTCCCCTGTTTCGGCGGCTTGGCCTACCAGTGTTGGTACGTTCGAGCCGTCCATATGTCGGCCAAGCACGCGGCCGTGGCTTCTTTGTGGATATCGCGGCTGTCGGTAATGCGGGTTTGTCTGAACATAAAAGTAATGCGACCACGACCGAGAAATTTACTGCACGCTGGCTGAGGTGGTTTTTGTCTACCTTCAGACTTTCGGTGGCAGTGGTTACATTTTTATTTTATTTTTGTGACTTATGGACGACAAAACAGCAACTTGTGATTTAATAAGGTAAGTCAAGATGTTTTTAATATTTGCTACATTTATTTACATGTGGAGATGGAAATTTGTAGGAGAAAGTTCTATCCAAATATCGGGCCATCACTGTCGCTGGAAAAGTCAATGGAGAGCTCATCGTGAGTGAGACAGCCGGATACTATTTCTTTAGAGGTTAACTTAAGTTAAGTACAAGTAAAAACATTTTCAAGATAAATCCCTTCCAGCCAGGAGATGTACTCTTGCTGGTGTATCATTGTAATATCTTTTCAACAGTTTTGGTGTAAACGAGAGGCAATTTTATTGCTCTCCAATCATGTGCACTGTCCTTTATTTCTTGAAAAATTATGGCTAATGATTATTATTATGGTTATTGGGCAGTAATATAATAGACTATTTCAGGGCTGGGCAATTTTTTTTGTGTGTGTGTAATAGGCCTACAATTCTGGGACTGTGCAGATAACGCAGACAGGAGGAATACAGGCTGTCGGAGAAGAAACATGTAGTGCCTGAAGAGCTGGAGAGGTATGTTCTGGTTTGTTTGTTTTTTAAGGATTCGAGCTGCCAAGGCTAAGCACATGCAAATTGTCAAACAGATGCGCCACGGCAGCAGGTGGCGTAATTTCAGTGATTGAAGGTGAACTTTTACTGAAGAACGTTGTAAGTATAGGTCTATATCTATTTTAATATTGAAATTCCTGACTATTCCTGCTGACAGATCAGTGTCTACAGAACTTTGTCCTTCAGTATTCAGTTCAATCAATAGCATAAATATAAATCCTGGCCATGATTGGATAATACTGTATTTTTATGCCTCCGCCCCATTCAAGGGAGCGCCGGAGGCATTATGTTTTGCGGTGTTGTCCGTCCGTACGTCCGTGCGTCGTCGCGTTCACACTTTCTTGTGAACAGAGATTAGCGGAAGTAACAGCGGAGGGATTCTAATGATACTTTAGACCAAGGTCGACAGCTAGAGCAAGGTGAATTGATTAGATTTTGGGACAAATCCGTCAAGGGTCAAAGTCAAAGGTAATGACTTTGTCCTAAATGCCATTTTCTGCCTATAACTCCAGTTAGGAGTTCTTACTGGTTGATCATAATTGTGGTTAGGTTAAAAACACAAAAGACTAAATATTTTGGGTGGGGAGGTGGGTGCAAGGTCAAGGTCAAAGGGCTCAATTGACCAGCTTGTCGCGCAATCCTCATTTTCGGCCTATAACTTCAGTTAGGAGAAGGCTCACTGTTGATGTAATTTGGTGGTTAGTCTCAAACCAAAAAGACAATATTTTGTTAGAGTCACATGGAGTCAAAGGACTAAGGTCAAGGGTCAAAGGTCATGAACTTTGTCCTAAAATTCGCATTTTCTGCCTATAAGTTCAGTAAGGAGTATTTCACTGTTGTTGTAATTTGGCTTGGTTAGCGTTTGCACAACCAAAAAAGACTAAATATTTTGTAGAGTAACAAGGGTCAAAGGTTCAAAGTCTCAGTGTCAAAGTCAATGACGCTTGTGCCGCAAAATGCTAGTTTTCTGGCCTATAATTTCAGTAAAGAGTGCTGCACTGTTGACGTTTTTGCGGGTTGGTTCAAGAACCAGTAAAGACAAATATTTTAGTAAGAGTCACAGAGTCAACGGTGCAGGGTCAAGGGTCAAAGGTCATGAACTTTGTGCCGTGGCGAGTCGAAACCTATAACTTGCAGTTAGGTAGTGCTAACTGTTGAATATAATTAGGTTGTTAGGGCTCCTACTAAGTGGGGCGCACTGGGCGAAGCATACCCATCGACTGCACGCAGTCGAAACTTTTCTAGTTTCTTTTAGTGTAGGATTTAGACTGCTGCAGTGAAATTTTTGTCTGCAAAGGATCTTTGGTAACAGTCAAATGTCACTGAAAACTTTGATTAGTTTGGGATGTGTGATGGGAGAAAAATAATGTGAATTTTAAAGCATTCAAATCAATTTTTCTTAATCTTGGTTGGATTGACCACTTACCATGCACATCAATAACAATGCCAGGAATTTATGTCTGTATGAGACATAATTCATAAGCCAAAGTCTAAAGCCATAGTCTAATGGTCACTATAATTCCACGAAAACGTTTTTCTAGAGCTATACTTTGCCTATAAAAGGTCTTAGTTGTATCTTCTTATATAGCGCGTATTTTGACACAATGTTAATTTTAGACATGGGCAAAATAGATGCCTGCCTTAAGATTGTTCCAGGATTTGCAAGTCCATCCAATTCACATCAATATGCAATACGGAATGGTAGGGTTATGTGCTTACAAATGGTGTATTGAAAGTTTTGAGATCATGACGTCACAAATTTGTTTGTTTTATGACGAAAACAGAATCAGAAATTCAGAAATATTATTCTTTCCGCGGTTAAATTTTGTCAACTTGTGGGTCACAGTTCGCGATGAACCAGCAGAGCCACAGCTGATATTTTTTTTTTTTTTTTTGTTACAGGGGGCTTAAACTCCGGCCCGACCATCAGCTTATGGCTGATCCAGACATATTTTTGAACTGAACGGAAGCAGGAACACGTTAACGTCATGTGTAAATTTTGAAGTTTAATTTTATTATGTCCAGATTTCAACCAAACACTACATATTCCTACCCAGAGGTTCTATGACGGGTGTCTCTATACTAATCATTACATTGTGAACGATTTGCTGATTTCATTCATTTTGCCGTTTTCTGGCGTGCATGACTCCGTTACCTCTGTCTTTTAAAGTAAGGTGTCTTGTTTCTCTAGTAAACTTACGCAGGTATCTCTTTTCTCTCTTTTTATCCTATTCATTTTCCTGTCATTAAACACGACTTGCTGTGGAGGAGTATTACAAAAGCGCAAGAGATGGCTTGCGAACGGCAGCTTCCTGGGATACCGTATGGCGGTGAGTAGTGAATAGAGTACCGCTTCCCTGTTTCTGTAACTGTGATGTCACATTTTCAGATTTTCTAATTTTTTTCAGAAAAAGAATAATTTTCTGGAATT
>JZLH01S0305289.1:5956-23636 GCA_001188425.1 Eucidaris tribuloides | reverse complement strand
AATTCAGCTCGCCCTCCCCCCGAGATTTTTCATTAATTAATTTAAAAAAACCCCTAAAGGCATTCATAATCTGATATCGGTGTGATAGTGACTTTTGGGCATAAACCTTTCAAATAAAAATAAAAAAATCGCCCAAACTAAACTCGTGTTTTAATTCATTCAGCATACACTGTACTTTGAGAGTGCGTGTCTGCCACAGCCATAACTGTATCACTGAATTATGGTTGGCATCAAAGCAATTCTCTTAAAACTTCTGACAAAAACGTGATCAATTCAAGTGTCTGGCACAACAGCTTACACCAGGAAAAAAATACACTGGGGCTCGGGGCGATTTCGCCCCCGAAATGGCAAAAGAGCCCCATAAATTGCCATCCATAGGGTTTTATACAAAAGAGTATCTGGAACATGAAAAGTAGCCCCTGAAAAGAAAATTTTATTTTTTCCCTGCCTTACATAAGGCTAATTATTTGACTATTTTTCTCCATGCTATAAACTGAGCTACATTATAGTACATGTACAATCAACTGAGTACAGTTACATGTAGTTGCATGGAGAAGTGACCATGAATTGGAGGGAATCAACAAACTATGGTTAGAAGTTCATAACCAAAACAGGGGAGAACGAAAAAAAAAAGAGCTGTCCTGTTTTCTTATAGTTATGATAGTTTATAAAATGAAAATCTTGAATAAATAACCAAAAATAAACACTTATCAGGTTTTTTCCATTTCTTCCGAAAAAAACTGTTTTTTCCGGAACGGAAAAACCGGTAAAAACCGGCGGAAAAAAACCGCCTGCGGAAGAAACTGCCAACCCTGCTCCAGGTCATATTTCACTCTTAGTGGTAGAGCAGTAATGTGGATAAATCGTCTTAATGAAGGACGAACACGCCCGTGGCGAGAAACAAACCCAGTCTTTCTCGAGTGAAAGGTAGAAAAAATGTATTACACCACGACACTTCAATAAAATGAAGTATACGGTGTGAGTTAGTGAGTAAAATAAAATGAATCCCAGATTTAATGTCAGATATCTCAAATTTATAATGAAACAATAAAACTGGTAACAGGCAACAAGGCTATAGCATATATCTAGTTTACTTTCTGTTATGATATATTGATCATTCATATTTCGTCGGTGGTGACTGCTTTCGTAAAAACATGTAAAAATAGTTTAGTCCGAGTATTGAGTTTACAGGTTGCATCGATCACGATGCTTGTTTTGTTATGAATGCTTTCATGACCCCCAGCATGACCCCAAAACACAAAGTAAATACCCGTACCTGTCTTTCTTGCGCTCCCGGGATCTCGTTTTCCGTTGTTTCTGTTTACGTTCACTGCTGCCACTCTCACTTCCGTCGTCGTCTTCTTCGTCTTCTTCCTCTTTCCTCTTGTTCTTTCCGCGACGAGCTCTCTGCCGTTCTGGTTTCTCTTTTCTCCTCCCGTCTCGTTTCTTGTCCTTTCCCTTTTTCTCCTTCTTCTCCTTTTTCTCCCTTTCTTTTCTTTTCTCTACTCTCTCTTTATCCCGCTTTTTCTGCCGATCCTGGAACTTTTTCAGCTGCTTTTCCGCCTTCTTGTCCTCTTTCCGTTCTTGTTTCTTCTTCTTGATCGCCATCTGACGCTCTTCGTCGTTAAGGGCGCTATCCACGTCGGATATGTCGTCACTGTCGACGCTGCTGACGTCACTGACGGAACTGACTGTAGATGAAGTAGTGGTAGCACTCTCGCTCGAACTGCTCTCTGATTTGGAACCAGACTCAGAGTCGTAACGGCTGTCAGAAGACCTTTAGAAAAATATAAACATGACAACATTATGATGGTATTGTTTGTCGTTCCAGGGGTATTCTGGTAATTCATTATTCAAACAGTTACACAAAACTACATAATTTATTTTAATTTATAAGCCGACATCTCAGTAGGCCTATATTATGCAAGTATTTGTTAGGTAACAAACACTTTCGTTAGTGCTACATAATAATTAACTTAAGTTTGTACTTTATCATTGAGAGGCTCAGTGTATTGTTTTTCATTCCTCCGATCCCACAAGTACGTCTTTCTTTTAATCAGGTGTGGTATGAAAATGAGAAATCTCTTTTAATACAGAACCACGTATGACGTGTTGTACCAACTTTCCTATTGTAAATGAATCGGAAGATAATGAACAGATACATCCTTCAAATTAAATCGGGCCCGACTTATCATAAACGTCGTTGAGTTTTTTCTCTTGAACATCTCTTGTCACTTTGACCAGATTTCTATCCGTTTTAACACGAATCTTGTCGACAACGTAATTACTTTTTGACGAATTCTACATGAAATTTGATCAAAAGAGTGAAGGTGCCCGCTGTGAATTTCCTCTATTCAGCGAGGAACCTGCACTCTAATAATCGCACATGATCCGAAAAGTATATCCTGGACAAGACTGGCGTAAAACCACTGGAAATTTAGTCAATTCTATAGTTAAAGTGACAAGAATCTATTATTCACGAAAACGTGACTAGATAGAGGGTCGTCCAGCAATGACTCTATAGGTATTCTCAGAGTGCACGAAACCAACTTACCTGGATGAATCATATGAGCTGTCATAACTGTCATAGCTGTCTGAATCTACAGGAAAGAGATAAAACATTAGCTAATTAGATTAAAATTTCAAGGAAATTTGACTTCATAAAATACTCAAATGCTTGTTTGTGCCTTAGTGTCATTGCGACATTTTAATAAACTAGTTAATTTTGCTTTGAGTGATCCACATTTGGACAAGTTCTTTTTAAATGGTTCATTTTCCATCATTTAACTGCACAGAATCTGCACGTCAGATAAGTTTCTACTTTTATCCGCCTGACGCAAAAGTCACCCGCCATTGGCAGGCGGTCGGTTGCGAAGCGAATGTCCAACCCTGGTCTAGAGATAGCGGATTATTTTCGTAACGGTCACTTACCCTCGTCGCTGTCGCTTCCTGACCGGCTTCTTTCGCTGTCTTTCCGGCCGTCCTTTCGCCTGTGTTTGTCTCGTCTGGAGTGCTTCCCTCCGGCACGATTCCCGCCCTTTTTATTTCGCCTGCCACCTCCTTTCCGTTTATGCCTTCTCGACGAATCCGACGATGATTCGGATTCGGATTCGGATTCGGATGACTGTATGCGAAAAAAAGGTTTTAATTTTTCTTTCACATCGACAGTATCAGTATATATACAGAATCGGCATACACACGTCAAAATATGGAAAGGACACAACTAAATAACCAATAAACAGCACAAAAGATACAAAAACAAGTGGGAGAATAACTTTCCACAGTTTTATGTTAAAGGATATTTATTAGTCCATTCAATCACTAGTATGTAGCTTAGATAATGTTAGAAACTTTCTTTCAATTAACGAGCCACAATGTTAAATAGTATATTTAACATTGTGCTAATACTATGGAGCAACGGGCCTTCCTGCATGGGTACGAAGTTAGTCCATGTGGTAATTATGCACATGTGCAATGTAAACTGAAACGTCGTGACATCATCACGAAGTGTGCACAGCCAAGTCAAAATTCTGGAAATATTCTTAAAGATATATTTCAGGAAGGCTCGAAATGCGGAGGCACCTACGGACACGGTTCTACGACGACTGCCCCGGAGGGCAATTCCCCCCATGACAGCTCCCTCAGATCCTCAGAGGTTATTTTCCCCCGAGAACTTATGGAACAGTTTCTTCTTTTAAAATTCTAAAGTACAGCACAGCCACAGATTCCCTTTATGTAATTCGATTAGATAACGCACTGTCTAAAACGCACGTTTTGTGACCGTGGGTTCAAAATTGCATCTTGCAGCACCCAGTTTGGGTATACCGTAAATTCGTACGGAAATAATATCACCCCCGGAGGATGGCTCCCAAAGAGAACAACTCCTTCGGTGGACAACTCCCGCCACATGACGACTCTCCCCAATCAAAATCCCCCCCCCCCCCGAGGACAACTCCCCTGGAGGGATTTAACATTACTCCCATTTTATTTCAAATAGATATACAATGTATCTTTCCACGGAAGTTGTCCTCGGGGGATTTGTTGTCCGGGGGGTTATCCTCCGAGAAGGTCTCCTGGTACAATCAGGGAGGTAGTACGATGGCACAGTGTCAGATAATTACCTCTTCCGAAGACTCGGAGTCGCTCGAGTACGATCGACGTCGTCGTCGACGTTGTTTTCGTTCCTGCTTTCGATTCTTGTTTCTCGATTTTCGACCAGTTTGACGACTTCCACTTCGTCTCCTGTAGTACTCGTAGTGGTCCTCATCATCGTCGTCGTCATCGCTGGGGTCGCTGTGTCGCTTCTTACGACGTCGTCGCCCGGATTTGCGTATGGAAGCCCCGTCTATGACAATGAATTAATTGATCAATTAACGTACAATTAAACAATAGTTCGTAAGAGAACAAATAAATAATCATATGCACCTCCTTGTTATATGCCTACGTCGAATATAACAACTACCACCAGCGCCACAACAACAACAAACGCAAAGCGTGGCAGGAGTAACAGCATCTTCTAAGCCATAATATTACCATTACAATTTTTACCATAATTATTAGGCTTACCTACGACTTATTTACCAGCACCAGCGCCATGACAACAAATACAATATCAACAATAACCGCAACTGCAAGATGTACAACTAAAACGACCACAACAACAACAACTACTACTACTACTACTACTACTACTACTACTACTACTACTACTACTACTACTACTACTACTACTACTACTACTACTCCTACTACTACTACTCATACTACTACTACTACTCACTACTACTACTACTACTACTCCTCCTCTACTACTACTCCTACGACTACTACTACTACTACTACTACTACTACTACTACTACTACTCCTACTACTACTCCTACGACTACTACTACTACTACTACTACTAGTACTACTACTACTACTACTCCTACTACTACTATTAGGCTACTACTCGTACTACTACTACTACTACTACTACTCCTACTACTACTCATACTACTATTATTACTCCTACTACTCCTACTACTCCTACTACTACTACTACGACTACTACTACTACTACTACTACTACTCCTACTACTTCTACTTCTACTCCTACTACTATTACTACTACTACTAACACCACCACTACTACTATTACTGGTACTACTATTCCTACTAACTCTACTACCAATGCAAGTATTATCACCAACACCACAGGCAATAGAACACCTTCTAATACTACGTCTATTTCCAATGCTATTACTACTTCTACATCAGACTGAGATAATAAGTTACATACCGTCATCGTCATCGGAGTTGTCGCTATCGTGTCGTTTATGGCGCCCTCTACGTCGACCTCGTTCACCATCTCGACTCTTATGGCGTCGAGATCGTCCTCTCTTACCGCCATGTTTATCATCATCGCTATCATCACTGTGTTTTCGTCTGCCATGCCTTCGAACCTTTCCATTGTCAGACTCTTCACTTTGATCTTCAGAATAAAAAAACAACGTACAAACACACATACACACACTTAAAGGGTCAGTTTGTGAATTTTTTAAATTTTAAATATAAATTGCTTATTTTGGTTTCTTACACTAACTGTTGGATTTGAGTCCACAAGTTCTAAGTCCGAGTCCACGTTTAGATAATACCTTTCCATTCATTTTACACTCGGACTAGAAGCCGAGTCCGAATTCGATTCCACTACAAATTGGACTCAAATCGGGACTCGACTACAACACTGTTAATGGAGTCTGCCATTTATTTATTGCGTTAACTTTGTAAACTTCTCAAAAAAGTGCCGCAACTCAACTTTGAGGGTCGATATCTCTCTTGGTATTTTTTTTTGATAATACTTGTATTGGTATCGTTGAAAAGTTTGTCTATTTCCCTCCACAATGATACCTCATCTCCTATGATTATGGATTCATGGAATGTACAAGGCATTTTAGTAAGGAGCCATGTCAAGGGTAAAAAGCTGCAAAATGCATTGTTATTGTCACAAGTTCAGTGTTCATTTGTATGGAGAGTGGATTGTGTGGAAGGATGTTGCGTTTTTTAATGAAGTATTATGTGGTGTTTTTACACTTTATTTTGAATATTAAATGTGATTTAGGTGGGTAATTATGAAGTTATCATTGTGTTTGAGTTTCATTAGGATTCTGGAAATATTACAAGGTCCATTACAAACCATCACAACATCATCAAACACAATTCACTCTTCATACAAATCAATACTGAACTGGTGACGATATAACAAAGCATTTTTGCAGCTTTTCACATTTGACTTGACCCGTTATTAGAATGTCTTGCACGTTTCATAAATCTATCATTATGGCAAATGAGGTATTATTGTGGAGGAAAATAAACAAGCTTTTCAACTATATCAATATCAAGCAATATGTTGTAATACCGAGAGAGCTATCGACGCTCAAAGTTTAGCTGCGTTACTGTTTAGAGAAGTTTATATATTGAAGTGCTACCCACCTCCTCCCCCTATTGTCTATACGGTGGTATACCAACAGCGACCTGGCACGTACACAATAATAAAATCGTATTTAATCATATTTATCATCTACGTTTTCTTTGTCATATAAACTCAAGGAAATGCTTAAGTATGCCGATAGAAATAAATGCCATAATCAAACACCAGTTTCAAATACAGAATGAATATGTTAACATTCGTAATTGTTTCAGTACCATAGATACGAAGGACTATCAATGGTATAAACAAACTTACCACCGGACTCTGAATAACTTCTCCTCCTGCTCTTTTTGTGCTTTTTACGATGACTTCTCTTTCTCCTACTAGTGCGCCCGTGATCTCTGTCAGACGATTCTTCAGAAGAAGACGAAGTTCTGGGCAAATAAATGAATAGATAAATAAATCAATTAATGAATTAATAAATAAATAAGTAAATAAATAAATATATAAATAAATAAATAAATAAACATATAAATAAATGAATAAATAAATAAGTCAATAAGTCAATAAATAGATGAATAAAAAAAGAAAGAAAGAAAGAAAAAATGCGGAAAATATTGACAGAAAAGAAATTTGGACCTGGGATTTGGATCGACTTGTTCGTCCCTACCACCCCAACCCCCCCCCCCCCCCCGCTGAGCGAGTTTTCGACGGCTGGCTTGACTGGATAAAAATTGAACTTGGGATTTAGACGAAAAATTGTTCGTCGCTACCCCCTCCCGCTGAGCGAGTATTGGGTGGTTGGCTCGATGAGGAAAAAAAAAGAAGTGGACCTTAAGATTTGGCCACTGATGAACACCTCCCTTGAAAAATTCCTGCGTAAGCCCATGATAAGCTCCATCTTCATTTTGCTATATCGTCAGCGATTTACTTCGTTGTAACTCTTTACAACAATATATGATATCAGGTAGTTTTGAAAAAAACTTCAACTTTTTTTTAGGGGGGGGGTACGTACTAAAAGAAGCATTGTACGGGGTCATAGTCAGATTCTCCCCCCAAAATCTTATCATAGTTATTATGGTATGGACGATGGATCTATTGTGCTACTCTTACCTGTCTCCCGTTCTCGAGTGGTGGCCCCGATGTCTATCGGTCGGGCTCCGTCGGTGCCTCCTACCACCAGTGCTGTCGGCGCTATCGTCCGCGTTACGATCGCCAGTTCGATGGCGCCGGCGATGTTTCTTCTCATGCCGACGTCTGCGACTTCCGTGTTCGCGGTAATCATCTCTGGTGTCATCCGACGCGGAGTCATGATCGTGGTCGCTACCCTTGTGGCGACTGCGACGTCGTCTTCGAGGTCGTCCGCTGTCATCTAATGAAGTGTGGGGGGGGGGGATAATGCAAATATCGTCCAATATCAGTCCTCACGCTCTTTGAACATTTATTCTACGAACGACATTGATTACTATTTCGAAAAATAAAATAGGAAGAATAAGTTGAATTCATGGTCGCTGAACAGTATTATTCAAATTTGTATGAAAATTCTCTACGTAAGACAGAACAAATACAAAAAATCATGCTTGTATACAGTTGTATCAAAAAAATACAAAAGTTACTTTTATTACTTTTATTTCAGAATACCCAAACTGTTGAAAATATTTTCATAAATCAGAATACATTAACATAAAAGAAAAGAAGAAGAAGAAGAGAAGAAAAGAAAGAAGAAAAGAGAAAGAAGAAGAAGAAGAAGAAGAAAGAAGAAGAAGAAGAAGAAGAAAAAAGAGAAGAAAAGAAGAAGAAGAAGAAGAAGAAAGAGAAGAAGAAGAAAGAGAAAGAAGCGAGAAATCTTTCATTATTTTGCATGGTTAAATTGAAAGTTCCGCAATACAAGATGAATTAGGTTCGGACCATATGTCCAAACATATTTCTTTCTGAACGCGATCGAGTGAAATACAATTCGTGTGTCTATGTCAGATGTCCATTCAAAACGTCCCTCCATGTTGCTTACCACGTCGGCCATGATGTGAATGAGATCGGTCGTTGGCATCGTTGCCATCGTATCTGTGCTGGTCGTCGTCATCGTAGTCCGAGCCTTTACCGTGACTGCGACGTACCCCGCTGTCGTCTGTAACGAGAATGAGGCAAATTAGGCTATCAACATACCAGCCACTGGCAAGTTTTCCCACGCAGATAATAAAGATGTAATACATAGTACGTCAGTTGCGTATTATAAGTAGACGAAACAGAGATCTCTTAAAGGAAAAGAAATTGTTCTTTTTGATCGTTATAGTTTTTGGAGCGAGAGCGTGTTTTAAGTAATCATATAGGTCTAATTCCACGAAAACTTTTTTTTTGGGGGGGGGTGGTGGGAGTACCCTGCAAACTTATATTGTATAATTATATTTGTTTCATGACTATAATCACTTTTACAGTGATAAAAAATGGGGTTGCATTCTGAATTATTTTCATTTCGTGGCCAGCGTCACGCAAAGCCCACCTTGTCTGGTAACCACGCTAACACCAAAACAGGACTGGTGTTGCGGCACAAATTATTGCCAATTTGTCACCAATTTTACCGTAACAGCAGGTCTCATTCATATGCATCTTATGGGTAAATACAGGTCCAAACCATAAAGCTGTATGGTGCATTTGTATTAGATTTTGCAATTTCGCTGGATTTTTTTTTTCATAATTATAGTCGTATCACACTACTCACCAGCGGACGACTCCCATCTGACACCCACCCCCCCCCCCACCGAAGACAACTACCCCGCATGATAACTACCTCCTAGGACAACTCCCCCGGAGGACAAACACTGGAAGCAATGCTGAACTCTTCCAATGGAGTTGTCCTCCAGGGGAGTTGTCCTCCGGGGGAGTTGTCCTCCGGGGGAGTTGTCCTCCGGGGGAATTGTCCTTCGGGGGAGTTGCCCAAAACCAATTATGCTAAATTCATATCAAATCTTTGCGACAGACAGCTATTGAACATCACCTCTTCGACCAGTTCCTTTCTTCCTTTTATGATGTGTTCCAGATTCACTGACGTACGAGTCTTGAGACGCGACATCGTCGTCGTATTCGTCGTCGTCGTCCGTGTCACGACGATGTCGATGGTGTCGCCTGGACTTGTGCTTCTTGCCCCGTTTTGACTCGACGTCGTCACCGTAGATACTCGCCCCGACACCGCTCTCCACTATGCTCTCCTCGTCGCTGTGTCGACCCCTACTCCTCCTGCTGTTAAAAAAAATATGGAATTCGATTTTGTATGTTCGTATGTACATCCTCTTTTTTCACCCCCTCTACCTTGTACTGTCTTTATATTGCCTTAGTTTTATCGTTTTTAACTGTTGCATCTGTCATTGATAGTTCTTGACATTATGAACGGGGCCTACAGACCAAAAGCAGGGCATCCTACTCTACTTTGTTAATAGTTACTTTGGAAACACCATTGAATACTAAAGCAAAAACTGTAAATTTATATGCTGCATACACAAAAATATAAAAAGTCCATTTTAGCCCCATGACCTGTAAAGTAAATTCGATATTCACAAAATGTAATTCTGTGTCTGCTATTCATATATGAAGATCGTGTAATAAATATTATTGATAATGTCACCATACTGCGGTCAATTATATTCTTATGTTTATAAATTTTCTTTGTGCTTGTGTACACATGTGTAAAATATACATTAATGTGTTATATTTGATGAAATAAATGAAATTATTACTTTCATTTCATAAATGATTTATTGGATAACTTTGGTTTTGAGCACTTTCGCATTTGCAGAATAAAGGCACTCTCATGCTCTTTATAGAATACAGTACGTGGCTACGTAATATAGACACAATCGCAGCATCCTTCACCACACTTTTCACCGCATTTTTTTCTTCCGAACTTTTTACTTTGACTTTATTTCTTACGGAAAAAAGGATGTGTAAAAATGTGCAAGAGCAATAGGAAATATGGGATTCGAACAGGCACGATCGCAAAACGTGGGTTTTGGACGATACGTTATCCATGCAGTCAAGGCGTACGAGGCGACTGGGCGTTTATACTGCTCTTTAGAATTAAGTAGCAAGACTACGAGCAGTCATCTCTATCGTCAGTGGAAAATGTTCATAGAACAAAAATACGGCTCCGGACAAGCAATAAGAGGTGAAAGAGCTGCGTGGTATGCCTCGAGGAACTTTTACTCATTTATCGCAATGGCACAAAATTGAATTTACCTTCGATGCTTTTTGTGTTTCTTTGAGTGGTGAGATGTCTTGTCTTTACGATGTCGACTTCGCCTTCCATCAAACTCATCAATCTCGTCCTCATAATATTCTTCCACGCTTTCTCCGTCCTCGTTTCTGTATTTGCGTCTGCCCTTGTCTTTCTGGTGACGCTTTTTCTTGGCTAAATATTGTGGAGACAGCAAACATAACAATCGACATGAATTGAATTATAAAAGTACAGTCAAACCTGTCTTAGCAGCCACCTCTCTATAGCAGCCAACCCGTCTATAGTGGCAGCAAAAATGATTCCCCTGGAGACAAATCATGTGTTAAAGAATATGTCCATGGCAGCCACCTGTCTATAAAGGTCACGTTTCTTGTTAAAGGTTAGGCAGGCAAATTTTAACATTTGACCCTCATTTGATTTTTGACCTACATACATGACCTTTGACCCCAATGTTATTGAGGTCTCTGTAAGGCATCTACCAAACCGGCAAATGGTTGCAAAGTTATTCAAGTTTTATTAGCGTTACAGAGTATACGGACGGAAAAAGGAAAGGCAGGCAAATTTTAACACTTGACCTTATTATTGAATTTTGACCAACATACATGACCTTTGACCCCAATGCTACATTGAGGTCCCTGTAAGGCATTTACCATCCAAGTTTGGGCAAAAGATAGACACTATTCAAGTTTCACTAGCGTTATGGAAAAACGACGGACGGTTGACGGACGGACAACGGACGGACGCCGCCAAGGATCCTTTGGTATCGCTCCATATCGTCGATTTCTCGACAAAAAACTAACCTTTGACCATATCTCCGTGATCGCCTTCAACATAATGGTCTTTCGACGCCATGAAGTCCTCCAGCGAGTCGTCATCGTTCAGTCCCAACATCTGCTTGGCCGCAGACTTGCTCCGCTTCATCTCCGTGTACTCGTCGTTCGTGACGAACTGGTACCGAGTTATGACGTCACCACTCTTCGTTCTCAGATACACCTTGACTCGTCGCTTTACGATAGCTAGGAAAGAAAAGTAAAAAGATTAAAAGAGACATAAATGAAGCTCTTTGGTGACATGTTTGATTGGGAGAAGTCAAACATGCGTCAAGGTATCGTGTCTTCATTCTCAGATATACCTCGGCCCGTCGCTTTACAAATAGCTAGGAAAGAGAAGTGAGAAGACAGTGATATGATTGGGAAAAGTAAAAATACGTCAAGAACCGCGACTACTGGTACCGTGTTATGACGTCACCAATATTCGTTCTCAGTATGTGTTTTACACTTTTGCACATTCAGATATAGACATCACTCGCTAGTACATTCCCCTAATTTTCATGACATTTACAAAAGGCTATCTTCTTTTTGTGGTGTAAGTGATCACTTGTATAAACTGTTTATTCAATGACTTTAAAAACACAGGATCAGACTAACTACATGAATTGGTCTGTTTCTGTTGGGGGTTCACCCGGAAACGGGATCAACTTTGACCCCGATTTGTATTTTATCTGACCAAGATGTGGTAGAAATCTAACCCGATTCAGAGTCATGCACACCTGACTTGTTTCAGTTTGACCCCGTATTTATGAGAGTGATATAGGAGCCCTTCAAGCATACTTTTAACCCTCTATTGTACCAGTAAAAAATCATCATACACTTTGTTTTAAAAGGGCTCTAAACTTACCGCATATACTATTCGCATTTATCATTACATTACTCTTCACTCTCAACGTGTAGAAAACAAAGTATTACTAAATTAATGTACGCAATTCATTATCGGACTGAATATGAATACAACAATCAACACTTGTGATGTGATATCTTAGTAGATACATTTGTGATCACAATAATGAAATAATTTTACTTTATGCGCTCCAAACTTACTTCTTGCCTCCAACTTCCGTGCTTCCTCTTGCCGTATTAACTCTTTCTTCTCTATTTCTTCTCTTCTCGCTGCTAATTGACCCTGTTGCGGTAAAAACATAGCCCGGTCAATCGGTGTAAAAATAACATTTCTGACCTTATTTTGGTCAAGTGGTTTCACTCTTAAAAGATTGTCCAGAAAAGCAAGTTGCATGCAAACATATTCTGGCTTTATAAATAAGATTTATCCGTAAACTAGAAAATGCGACAGTTGGGATTCAAGTATCAAATTGAAGTTGATCAATTTCAAAAAGAAAACACGGCTGATTAGAACAAAGATATTAAATTGATTCGAAACATAATTGAAATCATATTCAAAAAGTAGTCGAGGGGTATGCCTCTCCACTGCCGCTCTAATTCCAAGTGTCTGTTACTGTTAAGCGGTACCTTTCGTGCACGTATGTACCTATTACTCCAGTTGTCCTTAAGTTGTGGTAATTTGAAGAAGACATTATGTGAGACTTCTTGAACATTGACCTTACAACTCCAGGATCTATTAACGTTATTCTTGCCTCTTACACTTGACCCATTTTAAAGTTCAATCAACGGTCCTTGGATAATTGTGGTAAAAAGCCTAAATTTCACAAACGAGGTTCTGTCGCCTTTGAACTCTAAAATTCAATCCCTGAATTTTCGCATTATAATTTATACTTGACTAAAGTTTCTTTCAAATCTGATGACCGTTTCTTAAGTTATCACGGTAACGAGACTGTGGTAACCGACGGATGGAAAACCACAAAACATTATTTAAAACCTCACTTTATTATACTAAATTGCACGGTATAATAAATCCATTATATTATTTGCCAAAATTACTATAAGCTAAATCATTAAAAGCTGGTTTATAAAAACATACACTAGTTAAACACGTAGACTTGATCAATTAACAACAGTGATATCAAAGTCAAGGTACGACTACATACATTAATCATAAAGACTCTAAAAAGAATCAGGCAAAATTAGACATACCCTTTCGATGACGTCCATAACTTGTCTTATGTACGAGTAACTATGACGAAAGCCTCCTCCGATTCGTAAATACTTGTGCTGCAATTGAAAACAAATAAAAGGATTACTTTGGTGTTGCCCCTTATTATGTTATTAGCTTATAAGATGTACATTTTTAATTGCTTTTTTTTTGTAAACAAACATTTTACCCATTCATTAATTTGGTAACCCCCTTCACTTTTTTTTCTGTATCCGCCCCCACATTGGATTATAACCCACGATGTTTAATTAAAACCTCACTTTTTACAGTGTAATTTTAAAGTTAAATAACGTCAACAGCTGGATTCATTTAGCGATGATACGGCTTGACATATTCCAGAGGAAATGCACACAGAAGTAAAAAAACAACAACAACTGTCAGATGAGTTTTCATTTGTGATATACAGTAGTTTGGCACACGTGTATATCACACCATGAAATACATTTTCTTCTAAGCGAGTAAACGCTTTTCTGAACACGTCTTAATATTACTTTGTAAACATGTTCAGAGACATAAATGTCGTGTGTCAAAGAACAAAAACATCGGTATCCAAATTCTCAATACTAATAAGTGTCAATAATCTAAACATACATTTTTCTGAACATATCTTTGCTATCATTCTGAAACCACTTATGTTTAATTTCTAACACTTCTTTTTCATTGTAAACATGGTAAAGGAATTTGTTATTTTTTCTATAGAATTTTCCAAATTAATTATTGACAATGATTCAATATGTCATTAATTTTTGCGGATTGACATGTTTAAGGACCGACGGAAACTGAATTAAAAACACATATTCTTAAAGGTAAATGACATGATTGGGGGTAGTTCTCAACTTGGGGTAAAAACTATACTAGAATCAAGTAAACTATGCAGGGATTCTACTGTGAAAATTGCGTAGTCAAATGTTGACTCATTTTAAAATAATGTACATCAGTATGCCTGGCAACAGACAAATTTGTAGTGTAGCCTTCTATGGGGATTAAATCTATCATGCCCCGATTAAATTAAACTGCTGGCCTTTTCATTCTTGATTCTCCTTAAGTAAACAAACTCAAGACAAATCCTTCCAGCCAGGAGATCCACTCTAGCTGGTGTACATTTGATTTATCTTTCAACCAGTTTGGTTCTAAAGGCATTTATATTTCTCCCAGTCATGTCACTGAGCTTTAAAATACTTTCCGAAAGTGAATAATAATCAAGATATCATATATGATCCACTTGTGACATAAACAAACAAACAAACAGACAGACAGACAAACAAAACCATGCTTTGGTTGACATACCTTTTCGCAATGGGAATGTTCTGTTCGAAGCTGACATTTAAAACATTCTTCCGGACCTAGGGGCTGCTGTAAAATAAAAAAATATATATTTTTTTACAAGTATGGCAATACAACGAATTGTCATAACAATATTTAAATGTTTCAAATGTAACTTGACAATTTTAGGACATAACCTCGTGATTAAGAACCATCTCCAGTCACCCGGTGATACATGTAATACTCGTTTTTACCCCACATTTAGAACTTCTATACCTTTTGCAATTGAATACTGGGTGTCGACAAAATGATCTTAAATGTATTGTATAGAAAATGAACAAATGACCTTTTTTATGCTGCAGTCACTAAAAAGGTATGCATTTAGTTGTGAGGAGCTGAAGGTTGTTTACAATTTATATATCAGACCAATACTATACTGATGTTGTGTGACATTCTGCATCACGAAAAAACAGGGCTGATGAAATTGAATCTGTACAACACATAGAATAATGTTGGGCCCGATCTATACCTCACATCATAACGACCTCAGTGTCTGTACGTTTAAATCACTGGCGATGAGAAGAGAGACACACTGCCGTAAGTTTGTAAAGGGGCTCATATCTAATGAAAGGACAAAATCCCTATTTTACCCCCCTGCAAGAAGGGCTCTCCATTGTGCAGAACGATACCAAGTTTAACAGGAGGTCAATACCTTACTTCATTAACCTCCTGAATGATAAATGATTTCTAATTATATCACTTCAGTCTAGTGAGCACTACAAAATACATTAATGTATAGGCCCCCAGTGCATGTTTCCTTCTTCTCATTGCTAGTGAATGCATAATGTTTTTCAGTATAGCAAACATACCTATTTAATTCTGTGTGTTAATGTAAATATGGGAGAGGTTTAGATCTAATCAAACGGATGGTTTATGGGTCCTGTCACAGCTATTAATTTTCTATTCTATATTACTTGCAAGTACTTGAACCATTCTTTCTTGTATTTCCAATATACCATGAGTGCAATCAAACCTATTATTATGTGTGTCGTCGGGAACAAAATCTCCAACCAGCGACCAAAAGTGATTCTTCACAGCACAACAGCAAACATCTTGGGGGGGGGGGGGGGACATGTTCTAGAATCACTTCAAATCATGAATTTTCACTTTTCAAGAAATAGGGCGGCGGCCCCACTCTGCCGCCACGCCCCCCCCCGCCGTAGTGCTGTCGTTGAGCTAATAGCAAACGGCGCTAAATCCACTTCAGAGTTTTCGGAGAATACAACATTTCTTTGCGAGAAATTGTACACGCACCACCGTAAAGGTAAGGTAACACAAGCGATAATTCCTACTTGCTTGTGTAATTTGGGTTCAAAGTTTATTCTGAGGTAAAATAAATAGTCAGCACATGTTCCGACTCATTTCTGAGGATAAAAAAATGGATTTAACGCCTGTGGCAACTAAGCTCTACATTTCCATTCGAACCTTTTTAATTTGCCTGGAGCGGCCCTTGGGAGGTCTGGTCTCAATTGGTGGCGGGGAGACGAAGGAAAGATATCGGGTTTGTTGTTCACCTCTGGAACTCTGTGAAAAGAAAGAAATTGAAAACCATTTACAGTAGGAAGTACAATAGTTCATTTCCTTTCTTCATCGGTACTGGAAACAAACATCCGTTCGATCAGTTAAGTAAAATGATTCAAGATCATATCAGAACACGTTTAATGATTCTATACTGGTCTGATTAATTTAAACCTACAGCAGAAATATTGCATCCTCTTCAGAAGACATGAGTGAAAAGATTTACTCTTCACCAAGGAGTGAGTTGATTTCGACTGATTTTCTGGTAAATGTTATTATACATAATATGAATTTCAGTCCTTAAAATTGGGGTGACTATGGGGTCATATCGAGATTTGTGGATTGAAGTCACTCCATAAAGATTGAAATTGACCCAATTTACATATTTTTACTCTGAATTCATCCTCTTAAAGTTTGACTTTTCAATCCTTCGTTTTACGATATTATAAAATGAAAATTAGCACTGTATCCTACACTAAGGGTCATGTTTAAGCGTCCATTTTGGCGCAATGCTCCAAGATAAACAAAAACTCTGTACAATAGAAAAGTTTAGCAAACTAAAAGGATTTACTTTTAGAATATCAATGGAATCTGAACATCACAAGGCAAAAAAAAACAAAAAAAAACACATGGATATAATAAATCATTAATAATGCCTCTTTATACTAATACAACGTGTCTTATACAATTAAGATTGTCACAAGCAGATATAACCCCCCCCCCCCGAAAAAAAAAAAACCCGTGGAAGAAGAATTAGAAAAAGAATGAGAAGAAGGAGGAGGAGGAGGAGGAGGAGGAGGAGGAGACAAAGAAGGCAACAATTAGGTGATGATATATTTAAAGGTAAATGACATGATTGGGGGTAGTCCTCAACTTGGGCTGAAACTACTCCTAAATCAAGTAAACTATGCAAGGATTCTCCTGTGAAAATCTTGTGGTCAAACGTTGACTCATTCTAAAATAACTTATGTCAATATCCCTCGTGGCCGGCAAACCAACTGTGTGGCTCTCTATGGGTCCTATTTTCATCGTGCCCCGATAGAATTAAAATACTGATATGTTCATGCTTGATTCTCCTTCAGTAAACAAATTAGAGATTAATCCTTCCAGCTGGGATATCCACTCCAGCTGGTGTATAGCTGGTACATATTTCAACTCATTTGGTTCTTGAGGCATTTTCAAGTGTTCCCAATCATGTCACTAACCTTTAAAGGATTAATTAATAATAATATACAACAACAACAACAACAACAACAACAACAATAATAATAATAATAATAATAATAATAATAATAATAAT
>JZLH01S0305256.1:39533-51709 GCA_001188425.1 Eucidaris tribuloides | reverse complement strand
TTCATAGTTTTGGTGTAGAACAAGTAGGAAAAGCAGTAAACAGATGGGTTTAATGCCCAGTCCCATACATGTTATATTTTGTGTGTTACATTATGTGTACGTTTACAACGAGGTACCGGTTACAACGAGGTAAAGTCGGCAGTCCCGACAACCTCGTTATAACGGGGTTTCCCTGTATAACACTGTGGAAGACCCGTTTAAAAAATTGTCGAACTTTGCTATCTGACATATCTGACTGTGTTTGAATGGACAAATAAACACCCTAGAACACAAAAGTTTGGACAGTTATGCTATCACTAGTACAATATGTGCAGATACAAATTGGCACATTAATTTTATATCGGGCGATAGGAAATTCTGCAACACAGCAGTCTATGCAGAAAAGCTGGAATGGTCTCTCAATGATTTTCAGTTTTGTAAAGCACTTAATGATTGTTTTACACTGCAATTTTTTCAGGGCTTCATTTTTAGACTGTATCAAAGACACTAGTAGCATGGAGAATCATGTAGCTCAGATTTTTTAAACTAGAAACATTGTTATACAGTGCCTTTAACAAACAGCGGTACCATCTCCCTTTCCACATGTTAATGCATAGAAATATATTAATGTAAATGTGTCTTCAGTCACTAAACACAAAACTACTGTACCCAATAACAAATGTGATATTTCATGGCTATATACAAAATGAAAGAAAACAATTTGTTAATATATTTCTCAGATATTTCTTCACTCTGTTTTTGATGTAGAAAGTTCAAACAATTTCAATCAAATACCAAAACTATACAAATGAAAGTGACTATTGGTACATACAGATTGTACCATCAACAATCTCTAGGTAATCATTGCACCAGTGCATTAGCTTACCTTTTTGTGTGACTCATGCAATTCAGTTGATATCAAATTAATGAACTTGTGGTGAAGTGACAAGCTTTGAGTAGAAGCTACCACTAGGTTTGAATTTAGAAAACAATATAAGACTTGTTGCCTGATTCATTTCAGTATTTATGGTCAGTGAATCTTTACCAAAATCCATATATTTTATGAGATATTGCTTACCTCTTCTTCCAGTCTGTTGTATTCACTCAAGGCATAAGCATATTTGGGTGATGTGATGCCAAAGAAATATGCCAGCTTCTCCCCCATGTAATCACAAACTGTAGTAAAATAGATTTAGAAAATGGAACATGCACCCTTGTTATGGTTTATTGAGAAATCAAGCAGCTAAATGGTTAGGAAAAAACAGCACTTGATGGCATACAGATAGAGGAAATGGAGGTTTGGGTATACTAAACTTCCAAAATAAAATTCAATTGTAGTACAGTGTGTCTTCTAAAAAAAAGTAACCCAACTTCACGGCCCAATCATTTCAAGAAACTATAAACATGATTTGAACAGTTATTTTTATGGCTTAGATAGTCATAAGTCCTCTGTCCAATAGGATACCACGTAGGTTATGTAACTCTCATGCATGACTGCAGCATGATTCAACTTAGTGCATGGGGTGGTGTGAAATCATCACTGTGGCAAGTTAGAATTGCACTTTGATTGGAAGTTCATCAATCAAATGACATAGGAAATTGTCTGATTTTTTACGATTTCTTACCAGGAATACTCTCTGCTCAATTGTCAACTGTACCATGTTTGGCAAAGCATGTGAAGTGTGTGCTGTGTTAGGAAAACCTTTGCTGAAGTTGTTATGTAAGCATAGGCCTAACATGTGACAAAAATTTAACTTCAAATAGGCCCTGAATGCATGACAATAGCAAGAAATAACTTGCCACAGTGATGATTTGACACCAGTTCACTAAGTTGAATCATGCTCAGTCATGCATGAGAGTTAGATAACCTAAGTGATATAATTGGACAGAGGACTTATTGGACTATCTAACCATGAAAAAATAATGTGTAAATATTTTATAGTTTTCTGAAAATTTGCCGTTGAAGTTGGGTTTACTTTTTTTAGAGACACCCTGTATATTGTGAATTGTGATTGTTGTCAATTACAAAGTATACAAAGCAAAAAGGAATAGAAAGGCAGATGCTGTAACAGTCAAAGGGTCTCCTTAGGTACTTTCAACCGATAATGATTTCTTGAACAGTCATGGTGGCTGGAAAACAATGCTCTTCAAGAAGACATGCATGGAGTTTCCTATAATTCAAACATCATAATTTGTCACTATAAGCAATTTTCATTTGGTTTGATGTTGTTTTCTGATGCCTTGGGTGACAATAGAATAATTTGTTAAATACTGACAAAAATTTGTCTGATTGACCAAAACTTAATAAAGTATAAACAGGCACTACAGATTACTACATCCAAACATTGGAGTGATTGGAAATATTTTGGCTAAGAAAAGTAAGAGTTCATGTCAGCAGTTCCTGTTTAAGAGACAAAAGTTTAAATTTTGTAACCCTAAATCAAGAAGTAAACTCCTCAAAAAAAAGTTTGGAAATCTGAGTTTGATCGGTTATATCTCCCGTTTCGTAGTAATAATCTGTGCAAGCTTGGTATCATCGGAAAGATTATTTAATTTTCTTTAAAATGATGCCCTATTTGTTATGATTATGCAACCAGGGAAAGGGCTGTGTCTTAAAATGTGGTGTAAAGTGTAATTTGAAAAGCTGCAAATTGACCAAAGTTTGGTAAGTCACCAAATTTTTGTTGTTGTTTATGAGTGAGTTTCCATGTTTCTGTGGTTGTAATGCACTCTAATGTGAACATTGACATGGATTGAAAGAAAACAACTGCACAAGCAAGCAAAACAACAACAACAAAAGTGAAAAAAACCAAACAAACATGTATGGGCATTCAAAAACTGGATATAAGGCATTTAATCTCACAGACATTTAATCTCACCACTTTAACACAACAAAGTGATAAAAAAAAGTGTCAGGAGCTTGATTTGCATGGATTTTCATGTTTATCTTTCCATGGATCTTTGATTTCATCAATGTTCATTGATTTTAATGACATGATCAGAGTTCAGTATCGGGTGGAAGATACCTGCACCTACCGCCTGGCCCCACTTCCACACTGCAGTGAGCTTTGTGATTCGTTGCTGTGGGATGGGATTCCACTCGTCAATCAGTAATTGACGCAAACCAGCCAATGTTGTTGTACATGTTGTATTTATGACTCTCTTCCATACAGCCCGACCAAGTTGATCCCACAAATGTTCAATGGGGTTGAGGTTTGGGCTGCATGCAGGCTAGTCCGTTCTTGTGATACACTCTCTCTGAGAAAATCCATGCAAATCAAGCTCCTGACACTGTTTTATCACTGTGTGGTGTTAATGTGGTGAACGGTCCATGAGATTAAATGTCTTAAGTCCAGTTTTTAATGCCCATACATGTTTTTTTCACTTTTTATTGTTGTTGCTTGCTTATTTTGCAGGTGTTTCTTCAATCCATGTCAATGTTCACATTAGAGCGTATAACAACCAAAGAGACAATGGAAAACTCACTTCTCAACAACAACAACAATTGGGTGACTAACCGAACTTTGGTCATTTTGCAGCTTTTCAATTTACACTTTACACCACATTTTATCATACTGCCCTTTCCCTGACGGCATAATCATAACAAGTAGGGCATCATTTTAAAGAAAATTAAATAATCTTTCCAATGATACCAAGTTTGCATTGATTATTTCTACGAAACGGGAGATATAACCGATCAAACTCAGATTTCCAAACTTTTTTTGAGGAGTTTAGTTCCTACCATAAGAATGGCAAGGAAGAAATTGAGGACAGAAATCCAAGAAACACAAAATAGCCCATGAGAAGTGTTATCAGTGCAACCAACCCAATTAGTAATGAGCCCCCCCCCCCCGAAGTCTTTCAGATGAAAGTAAACATTCTTCTTGCTTTCATTCCTTTCAATGTTACACTTGCCAAAACTTTGGACATTCCATAACAAAACGCTGATCCTCCAAATTACCAAATTACATCCCAATTACCACTTCACATGTATATCCACCTATCTCAGCAATTTTAGTGTCATTTGTTTTCTCTGTTTTTCACCTATTACATGCACAGGTCTCAACAGTCACACAAGAGCAGGAAGTATTTGCATGTTAGTGTGGTATGGTAGGGTTATAACCCTTCATATTTGGGCTTATTGTCATTCTACACACCAAAACATTAATTGATTCTCAATTCTGTTGGTTCAGGGTTTTTCCTCAAGTCTGCTTACTGATGACATGTAATCATTGCTGTTTGGTAATATAGTTATTGTATTTCATAACACTGCCATTTTACAATTGCATCAACATGTTTTAAATGACCGTCACCCCTACCCCTAATCCAAACTATGTACCAAAGTAAGGACAGTTACACCCACCTAGACCCAGGTTGAATTAAAACTAATTCAGACACTGAATCTAAAACCTTGGGTCACTAAATTTAGACTGCACTACACAGTAAAAGACAAAGACTATGTCTTATCCCATTCAAAGTCAAACCTTAACTGTATTTTTGTGGCTTGACATGGACATAGAGTAACTAAATTCGAGCACTACTAGGAATCTCACTGTTAAACCCTCTAGCATTTGGGGTAACTCAATCAATGTCACAGCTCACATGTACAACTTCAAACTGAGCCTGACAGTGCAAGCCTAATGAAGATCCTTGTATGTTTACTACATTGTCACAGCAAAGAGTATTTTCCCACAATAGCTGCATATCCTGGGATTTCTGTGCATTTGATGGTGTGTGGAGGAATCTCATGACAGAAATCAACTGCTATGACACTTGAAATCGGTGTCACATTTCAGTTGTTTGTACATGCATATAACATTACAAATTTTATACTTGCACCAGTGGTGTTAAGATGTTACACTATGTATATTTCAAAAGCTGTAATTCTAAATGCAGTGACTTTATTTATGTATAGATTAGTGGTTGTTATTTTGTCTGAGAAGCCAGGATTGTTGGATATGGCCTGTAGACTGCCATATGGAGTTGGACTTTCAATATGAGGACCATGTGTATCCAGACATATAGAGCATACATATAACTTCACCCCCCCCCCCCACCCTCACCCTCACCCTTATTGATCTGCACTGTTTTGCAGGCCCAGACTAAGCTGGGTTGAAGACTTGATGCTTACATTAGAATTTTTTGGAAGTGCAATCCTGTTTGACTTTCTAACAGAAGGGTGCTATCACTCACCTTTATACGTCTTCCATGATGCAGTCGCAATGTAATGCCAGATGTATGGCATCCAGGTCAGAGTTTTCTGTTGCAAAAGCAAACAAAACATGAATACAGTAGGAAATTAACCAATTAGACAACTACACAAATCTTCCCTCACTTGACACACTACAGC
Organism: Eucidaris tribuloides; assembly: GCA_001188425.1. NCBI lineage: Eukaryota > Metazoa > Echinodermata > Echinoidea > Cidaroida > Cidaridae > Eucidaris > Eucidaris tribuloides. The sequence goes on along the minus strand of JZLH01S0305256.1, from coordinate 46,380 downwards.
ATGAGAAAACAATAGAACTTTGAAAGGAGATGAACAAATTGCAAGTTTTCAGAGTAAGATGGTTTGATTTGAAAAGGTCAGTCTGACTTTATACAAATATTTTATATACACTTATCTCATTTAGATTCTGAGAAAAAAAGTAATTGAGAATGCTGTTCTTGCTTCCTTTGTGGAGAAATAAAAAGATCATAGCAGGTCAGACTGACAGCTGTCCTATTTTCTTTTTAATTCTGAACATACATGTACAAATGATCTACGTTTAGGGTAATTTGGAGCACAAAAAATATTCACTCACAGGGTCTACAGAAGATTCCATCAACAATTCCTCCTTTTCTCCATCTTCTTCATCTGTGCTGTACTCCTCAATCACTCCGTCGCTGAAGTGGATGATTCTGCGGGGCTTCCTGCACTCTTCCAGAGAAATGGATTCAAAATCCTTCTTCTGTTCGGTGACATCACCAGAAGCAGTGGCCAGTAGAGACGATGGGAACACAGTTCCACTGCTGATGGTACTTGGCATGGGTGCATTTGAGGCAGCAGCAGCACCAGTCTCCTAGTTAACAAGAGAAGAGGGCAAGAGAGAGTGTTAACCCGTTGCCTACTGTCACGTGAGAATTAGATACAGAGTATGTATTAATATCCCAGGTGGGTAATTTTATTTAAATGTATACAGTAATTCCTTTTGGACCCTGTGATAAATTGTTTCCGAGTTATGTTTATCTTGAATATTTAGAGCCCTTAGTAACCGACCCACATGCAATGGTCGTTATTCATGGTCCTCTAATAAATTATTCATATGGAGAGGGAAGAATAGATTAGTCCGGAGATATGTAGTAATTTAAGTAAACAACTTTTATTAAGGTGGCGGTGAAGGCATTTCTGGTAGAGGAAAGTTATTTTCGACGCCCAAATAAGACTGAAGCCCAGGATGAAAATCGAGGAGACTTATTTTTCACTGCTGTGGGGAGGAGGCTCGCTCGCCGGTGATACTCTCGACATTGACTGTTTGGCTGCCTTTTCATTCTACACTTTTCTTTAACCCCAGGGTTCGTCATCGTCTTCACTTCTTTTCGTTTATTGCACCCACACAACGAGGGAGGGACTTCGCCACCGCAACGGAGGCAACTTTCACCACCACAGCCACCGTTTACTCAACGTTCACTCAAGTAGGTTGTTAGTTATGTTATACTTTCACTTAGGGACACAGAAGAGTCTTGACACCTACAAGATTATGTAATTCCCAATAGAGTTAACCTTTTGGCTATGGAAACCAGAAACTTGCATTTCGAAGAGTAAAGCAAACATCATGAAAGATTAAACTTTTTGATATGATTAGGGGGTAGTCTTCGACTTGGGGTAAAACTATTCCAAAATCATGTCAACTGTGCAAGAATTCATACATGTTTTGTCAAAAGTTGACTTGTTCTAAAATCATCCATCATTATGCCATGTGACAAGACAAATCTGCAGTATACCTTTCTATGGGATCTATTTCTTTTGGGGCTCAATAGAAACAACATGCTAGTTATGTTCATGTTTGATTTGGCTTAAATTACCAATTCAACATAAATCCTTCCAAGCAGGAGATACACTCCAGATAGTGTATTCATTGGTATATCTGTCAACCTGTTTGATTCGAAGGGCATGTCTTCATCTCTCCCAATAATGTCACTGCCCTTTAAAGACACTATATAACATTGTGGAAGACCCGTTTAAAAAAACTGTCAAACTGTGCTATGCGACATGTATCTGGCAGTGTTTGAATGGACAAATAAACACCCTAGAACACAAAACTTCAGACAGTTATGCTGTCACTCGTAAAATATGTACAGATAAAAATTTCCACATGAATTATTCTCGGCCAATGAAATTTCTGCAACAGCAGTCTATGGGGGAAAACTGGAATGGTCTCTCCATGATTTTACTTTTTTAAAGCATTTAATGATCATTTTGAACAGTAATTTTTTCAGGGAAGCCACTTCATTTTTAGACCTTACGAAAGACACTAGTAGCATGGAGAATCTTGTAATTGCCCGATTGGGCAAGTAAAATTTTGATCATGAAATGAGCAAAATATGTCCATAAACAACAAAAATATGTCTACAATTTTGTGTTCAGGCCTATTTCAACATTATTTTGTTCATTGTATTTAATTTTATGACTCAGCTTCATAAATCACACCTATTGCAACCCCACAAAATTAAAATAATAAATGTCCAATGCTATAAAAAGCCTTATAGTTTAAATTTAGTGAAAAATCATTTTAATGTTTTTGTTTATCGTTAATCGGGCAAGTAAATCTTTCACTCGGGCAAGTAAAAATCTGAAAGTGATAATTTCACTTGCCCGACGGGCAAGCAGGCAAAAAAATAGTGTGGAGCCCTGTCATAAGTATCAAACATTTTTATTAGTAGTATTAGTATTAGTATTAGTATTAGTATTAGTATTAGTATTAGTATTAGTAGTAGTAGTAGTAGTAGTAGTAGTATTATTATAATATCATTATCATTATTTATTTTATTATTTCTTTTGTTATTATTTATTTTATCATTATCATCATCATCATCATCATCATCATCACCATTATTATTATTATTACTACTACTGCTACTACTATTATATATCATACTGGAATCAATACAGTATTTTTGGATTGTAATTTTCTATAGTCAGTAACAGAAAACTGGTTTGAGATTTGACAGGGCAAAATTATTACAAGCTGAAAAATAGAATATCACTCAACTGCTTCAAGGATTTACACAGGATCATTATCATATGATGCACCACGCCATACCCCGGGGTACCAACTAGAAATCTGCCATTTTGTTGAATTATTTATTTATTTTTCAGCACTGTACCCTGGGTTACAAAATTATGTAAAAGTTATGAAATAAGGGTGAAAATAACACATTTAACTTCATTTTTACCCTATTTTTCGTAAGTTTATGCCTTTTTGTTGTGCACTTGCACAGCCTCTGCATCATCACCACTGATTTCATCGATCATAACTGAAGAAAATAAATTTTTTAACACAAGAGGGCGCTGCACAACGCGGTACCCCTGGGTATGGCGTGGTGCATCATATCCAAACTTCGCTTTACAACATCATTGTCCGGAGATGGAGCAGATGCTGTGCAACTTGGCTATAATGCAGATTGGAATTTCTGGACAGAGGTTGGAATCTTTTTTGTTTATATACTTGTACAACTGCAGATTACGAGGTAAATATAGCTACATAGCCTAGGTATGCTTGAGTTTTAGTGGGGTGATTCTGTTGTCATTATCTCTTCTTACACACGATTTGCTTCTCTGATGTATTGCACTTCATTTTATACTTCAAACTAGAAGTAAGTCGGTTAACTTATCTTAGCGGAGTCCATTAAAGGTCATTTAACATTGTTAAGTCAAGGTATAGTTTTGGCAAAATGGTAAAAAAATTAAAATCTCGCAGTATGTTTTTTAAACACCTAGAAAATATAACTATCAATGCATTAAAATTGCTTTGCTCTGAAATCTCAACCATTTTGACGAAATACAACTCAAAATTAAAAATTCTTGGAAAAAAAGCGGGGGGGGGGTGGCGGGGGGTGGGGGTGACTTCCAATAGGTATGTTACAATTACCGCTAGACATTCTCCTACAATTTAAACAATTTGCAGCTATGAAATTTTCAGTAGTATTGCCATCTGATATCTGGTGTGAAGAATACGCACCTGACCTTACACAAAGTGACCTACACATTATGTTAAAATGGCAACCCTGCAAGAAATACTAACCGACGTATGTACATAGTGAAAATCTGCTGAGGAAAAGCAAGGATTCTACTTCACAGAGTAATGGTGAGTGCAGTTCCGTTATAACTTAGAAAATAAAGACCATAAATTGAGGGCCTTTTGGTTCCAAATCTCCTTCGATTCATGTACATGTGATGTGGAAGTGTGCATTGCAAATTTGCATGGCAATGCCCAAGATACATATTGCATGCGGTGTAATACATAATCTGTAGGGCAACATATCCATCTAGTCAATGTGTGCGTCGCGAGTCGAACCGATAGCAAACGAAGTCCACTAGACTCAACATTCAGCCGTCAGAACAGAATTATCAACGGAAAATCTTTAATTTGACCCTACTTTGTTAAATTGCTACCTTCAAGATCTACAAACAATTGCTACTAAATAATGTCTCACTCTAAATACCCTATCAATTGTTAACCACGCCACTCCCCGCCCGAAAGGTGCTCATGGTCGGTAATATACCAACACTAATGACCAGGGTACCGTCATAGTCGACCGACATCACCAGGCGTCATGTTAATACTGAAAACCGAGCTCACGTTACAAGTGAGCAGCCATTCCCCGGGTCGAGGCCTTCTGGGGTGCGTCTTTCAATACTCTACTAGGCGAGCACGAAGGATAAATATTTCAATCTATAAAAAAATGAAGAAAAGAACTACAGAATTGATAAAATTAACTGTTCACGATAATACCCTCTTCAAATATCACTTCTTCTCAGTTCACCAAGATATAGGCCTCACAAATCGATCAAACAATTTTGGGGAACATCAGCAGAAAATATGTACACAGCTAGCAAACTTTCGCCGAATCAGCTGGGTTCTGCGTATCGACCAGTTACTGAGCGAAGCGCCTACCCTGTGTAGCTCTAACTTCGGCGCTAGTGTAACGGCGTACGCGATGTCTTCGCCCTCCCTCACATGATTTCCCTTGCTTACGGAACGGTATCCCCATAGAATAATTGATCTTACGATACTGACAATTCTCCACGTAAATCATTCCAACGCGGTCACAGGCCGCGCCGGCGATGCACTTGCATTCATGCATCACGTCTTCATATCATTCTTCATGCGATTGGCACCAGTTCGAAAGTCCAATCTCTCCCAGCTGCACATAACAGAATAGCGATGCTGATTTCCGCACAGACACCTCACATGTGCGTACACAGTAGCGTTCCGTGCACGCGTGGCTAAAAAGGTCTTGTTGCCGAGGCGGATGATTCGTGCACATTCATTCGCGCTTCGCAGTGCCGGAGATCCGCGCTTCAATGGACGTGACTATTGTCATCAACGGTGACTGCTGCCGGGTGCTGTGTCCATGCATATATCGCCCCGCCTCCTGAATTCGCTGATACGGACACAGTGTTCGACGTTTACAATAGGATCGATGAGTAGCTAGCGAAAAACTAACCTCATAAATTCGGCATCGAACATATCCCGAAAATTCAAATCAAGGAATGTTCTAGGTCAACACATCCCGAATTACAGCGATGGAATGTTATCGCGTCGACCAGTTATTAACACGATATTTTGAACTAACACTTCCCTATTTCAATTATATATGAAAAAATGTCCTTTTTCATATGATAACGCAAACACTAAAGTAATTTCACTATCGGATCCTATTTAAATATCACCTGCAAAGCTATGCTTCTTAGAAAAAACTGCGACCATTTTCGGGGCTCCGCGCACAACACGCATCGTCCATAGAGCGGTGCGTATTGCCTATGGGAGCTGTTTTTGTCCCAATAAAGCGTGTTCGCGTTCAGTCACCCTACTCTTACAATTCAATTGATTTGATAGGTAACGAGCTTCTAACAGAAACTATCGGAGAAAAAACCTGCGATCATGCGAGTGCGAATACGAAGGTTTTTCTGTGTGGAGCAGTACGTAAAAAATTAGAAAATGTTAAAAAAGTGCTCCGAATGGACGGATTTTTCAGTCTAATACTAATACTAACGTTAGTACTAGTAGTGTGAAACAGGCCCCGAAAAGTTATTTTACCTACACTACACGAGCAAACACGGGTGGGACTACGGTACAGACGGATCCGGGAACTCAGCTTAGCAAACAAACTTCCTTGAAGTAACACAGTATGGTAAACAATTCAGTGGTAATTCTGTAATAAAGAATAACAGGCGCTAATTTAAGTTCGTATAATTTACTCTTACACTTTCTAAATGAACATCTGCTGGATCAACTTGTCCCGAATCACCATTCTCACTCTCGAATGTTGTGTTGGCAGCCATGACGTTGCTGATAGTTAAAAAAGTAATGAACTGTTGAGGCCCGTGTTGAGGTCGAATATTGCTGCAGCTGATGGCGCTGTCTGCATGGCCCATAGAGATAGATACTAAGAAAACTCTATGGCATGGCCCAGCATAGAGATGGATACTTTAGTATGCTTTAGTATGGCATGGCCATCTGATCTGTTTGATTGATTGATTGATTGATTGATTGATTGATTGATTGATTGATTGATTGATTGATTGATTGATTGATTGATTGAGTTGATTGATTGATTGATTGATTGATTGATTGATTGATCGGGTGATTGATTGGTTGATTAGTTGATTGATTGATTGATTGATTGACAGGCGCGCCGGAACACTTTTAGTTTTGAGGGGGCAAAATCTCGACGGGGGCACATTTATGTAATAGTGTGAGATCCGCGGCGAGGGAGGGAAGCGACCGAGCGGGGGGGGGGGTGGTGGGAGTATAATGTATACATATGTTCAACGACTGATCAATTAGATTATTAACTCAAAATAAACAAAGTACCCATTGTCGTGCAATATCCTTTCAGAAACCTTTGTTAATACACATAGGCGTATGGGACCTCTTCATATAGGGGAGCAATTTTTTTTGCCCGAATATCTGACTAATGGCCGAATATTCATTTTAAGATTTGAACTGCAAGGGGGTGAAGGGGGATCCCCTGCAGGCTGTACGCAGAATGCGTTGATAAAGTGGCTGGGAGTGCATGCACCCCTGTTTTGCCTTTAAAATATGCATAAAAAGGTCATTCATACTGATATTGATATTGAATAGTCACAT
>JZLH01S0305256.1:18312-38382 GCA_001188425.1 Eucidaris tribuloides | reverse complement strand
TTGATTGACTGATTGATCGGGTGATTGGTTGGTTGGTTGGGTTGGTTGATTGTTTATTTATTACACACAATGAATATGTATTTCCTCTTTAGCAATTAAAGCATGGGCGTAAATCCGGTCCGAGGAGTGGGGGGGGGGGAATGATCGATGAAATTTCCAAATTTTGGGGACACCCCCAAATCCGAGGGCTATTTCTTGAAAAGGGGACACCTACAACGAACACGACATATAGCTTTTATTGTGATTTTCGACATTTCACGTAATGTGTTTCTCGATCTTTTGCTGTGAATAAAAAGCAGTATACCAGCATTAAATTTTGCAGTTGGGTTTTCATGGCCTAGTGTGCGAGCGAGCGAAGCGAGCGAGAAAATTTTTAGGACCTGTGAGACTGCATGCTGTCCAATAGCATCGATCATATAAAAGAAAAAAATGTTTCTGAAATGTCTCAGATTCAGAGACTGAAAAGACCTTTAAAGACCTTTAAAGATTTATATCAAATATTAATGCGAGCGAGCCTTAGAAGTTAAAGTAAGTTTCTCTGAGTCGTTTCAATTTCGGGGCACAAATTAAAGAGGAAAAGGGGGCATTAAGAAGCAAAAGGCGAGGCTTATCAGATGTGGAAAATTTGACAATTGTTTTTATCTGAAAAGAAAACGATTATGGAAATAAAAGGGGCACTCATTCTAAGGGGTGATTTTGATTCAAATGATTCAAAAGCGCAATTAAGAGAGGAAAAAATTTTTGTAGAAGGGAACTATTTTGGGGGATTTTATGAGAAGTAAAAAGGGTAGTGGATATCCAAATTCCTGGAATACTGGGAACAATATCCGCCCATCAGCACATGATTTTGTATAATCCAAAAGAAAATAAAGAGTTAATATTCTGCGCCAAAAATTGCGATATAAATGTATGTAGGCCTATAAAATCGGAAACATGAGGGTATTGAGATAACAATATCGTATAGCATTTAAAAAGTGTCATATATGTTGTTAATAATTGAATAAACACAAAAACACTTTTTTTTTAAATTGAAAAGTGGGGGCATATTTGTACAGATCATCCCCCGAAGTTCCGAAAAGTGGTGGGATATATCCCCCAATCCCCTCCTCCCAATTTACGACAGTATACTTTTATTCAGGCAGTTGAGATGACTGGTCTCTGTCCGCCAGTATACTACACTCTAAAAACAACGTTTTGAATAAATATATGTTAAAAGTCGGAGGAGCTACACATTTTCAAAATGATTGATTATAACTACACTATCATGCAGTGGAGACTAAAACTAGGCGCAAGTTTTCCGGGGCCGAAATGTTCGAATTATTGAGGGAAAGTGCAAGCAAGGGAGCGAAGCGACCGAGCGGGAGCTTTTGAGTTTTTTTAGAATTAAAATTGAACGATCTTAAGAATTTTAAAGGCATTTCAGGAGAAATTCTCACAACATAGCAACTTTATCAATGATTAATTAATAAAGAAATATTTTTTTTTCTTGAAAAGTGTTTGTGTGTGTGTGTGTGTGGTGGGGGTGGGGGGGGGGGGGGGGAATTTCCCGGGAAAATCCTGTACTTCCCGCCCAGGTGGGAAATACTGGGAAATATCGTAAAATGCTGGGAAGTACTCCAGATGTATAGGAAGGTACAGGGAAATGCTATGTAATACTCGGGAAATACCCGGGCAATTCAAGAAGTATATTTCATATTATTTCCCTGTATTTCCAACTATTTTCCATTTTCCTACAAAATTATTGAGGCGGTATTTACTGGTATTTACCACCAGTATTTCCCACCGGATTTCCCACTCCGGCCGAACCCGGTGGGGGGGGGGGGGAGGGCAGGCCATACCCCCTCGAAAGTGGGGGGATGTATCCCCCATCACCCCGGGATTTACGCCAGTGAATTAAAGTAATAACCGCTTTTTTTTTTTAATGATCATCTGATTGACCACCGTCAAAAAGCCTTACTTAGGGGGTCACTTCCCCGACTACGGGCCAGAAAGTATTGTAAAACTCTACCGTAAGTCCATCTGATTAAATTTCATTTCTTTTTACAATACCTCTTGACATTCATCATTCCTAAACACTGTTCAACAGAATCATGAGACAAATCAGAAAAGAAATTTAATGACAGTCTTGCACATCTGCAGTTTCCACCTTACTATTGCAGGTTGGCCTATAAAAATCCTTAATCTTCTTAATTTTCATTATATGCACAATTCTGTAATTTCTTTATAGTACTGTTCTTTTTATTCATTTGCATCGTTTGGTAAAAGTAAATTGCCTTTTAAGTGAGTGATTTCCCTCCAAACACCCAACAAAATGTGAATCTTGCATAAATTCTTCGATATCATAATTGAGTCTGCTTTAAAACGTTTTACAATAATCTAATTCGATATTCCTAATCATATTAAAATCCCCTACCATTATAAAAGGTACATCAAGTTCTTATTAATTTGTAATTGTTGGGCAGAAATTGCACACGTTCGTTTTCTTTGTTCCTTGTTGCGAAATATACGTTACATAAATCAATCTCAGACCTTGAATAGTGTACAGTGTATATGATATTTCATCAGAATCACGTACTTCTTTATTTATTACCATAAAGAAGCTTTAAATAAAATTGAAAATTAAACCCATGACTGTAATAACATATTCCATCCCACATTGAACTCTGAGGGAGAACTGTCTTCTATTTTACTAAACGTTTCCTGTAAAAACAAAAAACTTTATCGTTGCACCATGAAAAGATCCTTTCCCTCTTAGACCTCTGCTATTCCTTCGACATTCAGTGAATACAACTTGAGGTTTATTGTTCAATACACACAAATTAATCTACATAGGCCTAAATGTGTCAAAAGATCTTGCACCAGCTGGCCAAAACGAGCTGTTTGGGGGCGCCAACAACCCGGATATCGCGACGTGACGATATACGTGATCGATCGTAACATTATTAAATTGAATGATCGTAACAACAATACGACGGTGGACGTCTCATTTCGGCCGACTACGAGCTGGAATCGAACAGAATAAGTAAGTGAGAGTGAACTATTTGGTATTTTCTGTTTATGTATTTTTACTTTATAGTTACTACTTATCTATCAATACTTAAAAAATTTAGGAAAACACTTCTTTCGCAAAGTAAAATGTGAATTTGTCGATGTGCGATCGGTGACAGCGCGGTGCATGTGTACATACACTCCACGCCGGTCAGCTGACGGCCCGCGAGCGCGGCGAGGCGACGTCTGCGCTATGCTGCCTTTGTTTACATGACGAAATCATACTCTTGTCAATGACGGAAACGGTATTTTATTCAATGTACTTGATTTTAAAGACGGATATGAAGACACGGTCGTATTATGCGCTTAAATTTTGTTTTGTATAATTCCTTGATGTCTCATTTTAATATGATTTGCAACTTCTTTAAACATTAAGACAAAGTAAGAATTATTTGTAAGAAACGGTCGGGTCTCTTCACTATTGAGTACTATGAGTATTGTCAAGTATTGACGTGTAACGTCAAGCCGAGCGGTTGCGTGTATACGATCGACGTGGTGAAATAATGACTTTGGCAAACAATGGACGTGCGTGAATGTCTATTGTTCGTTGGGCGTGAGCTAAGGCCTAAGGCCATGATTCCTAGTTCATAATGTTCCGCCAACTGCAACAAACAAGCATAGTCAGATAGTTGGACACAAGTTGGTGTCCCCTTTTTGCACTCTCTTTGTCTTTCGAGAATGAATGATTTAAAAAAAAATGATAAGAACAGCAGAGCAGGACCTTTGTTCAGAATTTAAGTAGTCCTGGTAGTCAAATCAAACTCAGCTTGACAACTTGCGCTTGACGGAGCTTATCTTCCGTACACAATCATACGGTTTGTGATGACAAATTGTCAACTACCCGGAAATAATGCGCTATGATTCTTTAATTTAGTGAGTTTGGGGACTGCAGTGTTAGATAAGAGCTGGTAATCCGTTGACAATGGCAGTGGGCATGCTTTGGAATCACATAGATAAGACATGCCAGCTTGAGATAGCCACGTCATTACAAATGTTGCTACCGGCATAAGGGTTGCCGAAGCCTTGACAAAGCTATGGAAACCTACTGAGGCCACGAATAAACTTTCTTTGCCCTTGCTCCAAGACTCCGGGAAACTTCTTGACAGTTCACAGAGCATGTTGTGTCTTGGGGTGTGTTATCAGGATTAGTGTTTGCATGCGAAGACTTTAGAGGTACATGTATAACTTCATGGTGTTGCGGAAACCAAGTAAAGTAGTCCATTCGTCCATACTATTGGCCAAAAATGATCTTCTCAGTAATTGACACCAGTGTACAGGGTTTTTGCTGTCTGTTTATTAACCTTTTATTTCATTTTTAATTGGGCAATCTATGGCATGTTGGTTGTTGCCAGCGAAAGCTAGAACGGACCTAACATGCTGTGATATCTACCAGAATCAGACATTGCAGGACAACCATCAGACCTGGAGTTTTTTTTTTGAGAATTTTGTATTCTTTTCGGCATTGACGATCAAGCCGTCAACTCGCCGAGCATTAATTAATTAACAAATCAAATCAAACGGGATGGCCTGCTACCGGGGCCCCAGGCCTAGAATTAAGGCATAGGGGGCCCCAACACTTAACACTTCCTTTTAAAATTGCTAAGAAGTCGAAAATGGTGAAAGTGATTTACGAGAAGCAAATTATGATGTAGGGTAGCAGGTCAAATGTTGTCATTTCAAACGGCGGGGGGGGCGGGCGCGGGGGGGGGGGGGCAGGAAGGGGTGCTGTCCCCCTAGTATTGAATTTCAAAGTTCAAACTAAGTAAATTGAAAAAAATATTTTTGGGACAATTTCACCCCCCCCCTTCCCCAAAGATTTTGGCTGTTTGCAATTGGCCTGAAGAGATATATATGTTTTCGCCTGAATTTTTTTTCCGGCAGACTGCCGGGGGGGGGTGGGGGGGAAGGGACTCAAGGTGCCACCATCTCATGCATGTGTATGCATTTTTTTTCAGGTAGTCGGATAAAAGACCATTTATCCATTTTATTGTATGAAAAATTTACCCTTAGCACAGATGACTATACCCTTGATCTTATCAGTGATTTAATTGTTCATTTGCCATTTATTATTCATTTTGTCTTCTGCAGAAATGGCAAGGCTTCTTGGACTATGCACCATTGTATTGGTGATAGTTATGATGGTGGCAGCATGGGCATGGGCATGGATTTTGGAATATTTTACAGTTCCTGTCACATATAACGGCCCGCCACATCCTTTGAGTAATCAACCTCCTTACCCAGGGGCAACTGCAGACAACTTGTGGTGGTTCATACATGTATGTATATCTAGAGACAGTGATTTTCCATTTCCAAAAATGGTCTTTTCTATTTCTGAAAACCTATAGTTCCGTTTCAACTTGATCTAGAAATGAAAATTCTGTTTTGTCGTAGAAAATGTACCCAGCAAAAACATGAATTCCATGAATTTTCACATGAAAAGTAAAGAACCAAACCAGATTTTCCGTTTCGATTCACCGATAAATGGAAAATTACTGTCCCTATCTATCATTACTATCTTATCAAAACTTTTGATAAGAGATTAAAGAAACTTGATGATAACATTATTCATAAATTGTTTATTCATGTAATTCAGAAGTTGGCATGTATTTGCTATGAATGGGTAAAGCTTTTTCTAAACAAATTACTATACTTTATTTACACAAAAATATCTATGACCTGGGGTCTGTGATTCATTAATAAGTAAAACATAGCACATTCTGCCCAGGTCCACCACTATTTCTTCAGCTGTTGAGCTCTATAATTCAAGTGAATTCATGCATACTGAACTGTATGCAAATTGAGAATTACATACCAAGAGTCAGATACTAGCCATCCAAAACTTATTGCCTCAATGCTAATATTACAGATTGAAGTGTGGAAAATGTAGGTCGACATATAGTGTGGCGCCCATTATACTGTTGCCCTTTTCCTTATCAAGCAGCAAGAATAGTCCAAGTGAATATTTTCTATCTCTTCCATGATTAGGGGTAGTCCTCAACTTGAGGTGAAACCGTTCAAGAATCAAGTAAACTGTGCAAGGATTCTACTGCAAAAATTTGGGAGTCACAGTTGACTCGTTCTGAAATAACTTCCACGTCTTGTGATAGACAAGTATGTTGTGTAGGGTTCTATGCGATGTATTTTTATCGGGGCTCGAGAGAAACAAAATGCTAGTATGTTCATGCTTGATTCGGCATAAGTAAACAAATGCAAGATAAATCCTTCCAACCAGGAGATACACTCCAGCTGGGGTATCCATTGATATCTTTCAACCAGTTTGGTTCAAGAGACATTTTCTGTTTCTCCCAATCATGTCACTGCACTTTGTTCAATTCCATTGTTACTGATCCAACCAAATTGAAAGGGGTTTAGGTTTTTGATATTTAACATTATTTATTATTTGATTGTGAATACCCTGTATACATGTATGCTTCTGATGAATCTGCTCTGTGTTCAGTACATGACATTACAGTGCATGCTTATGGAGAATGGTTGTGACATCAGAGATCTTACATTTCAGGATTTTATCTGACAACAAAAAGTTGTGATTTAAAAAAAAGAAGGAAAATAATTGCGCCGAAAATGTTAACACTTAAATCTGATTTTATGGGCTGCTAGATAACCGGCTATAAAGCTTAGGATTTGTTATTTATTTTATACAATCCTGTAGCATCTTTGACAGTACATTTAAAAATTGTAATACAATGTTATATAAATATATGTACTTCCACCAACTTTTTAACATATTTTTCATACTGTAGTGTACTTCTATTTATTGAACCTTGTTTTTGGTCAATCACATTTTTTATTGATCACCCAAGTTTTCAGTTCATGTGAACAATGAAGTTCATCAGCACAGAATATCATTGAATCATGGAGAAAACAGGTGCATTGTATGTGGGAGATGCTCAGTTTTACCAAAAACAATTGTTACCAGTCACAAACAATATTTATCATTCATGGAGATAAATTTATCTGCGATTAAGAGACAATGGACCAGATAAGCAAAGCAGTCCTTTGAAGTATACAAGATACCTGCTGTCTGCAGACTAACCTCTGCCTGTGCATAAGCCACAAGGAGACACTAGGCATTTGGTCTGACATCTACTCGGTCATCTCATTTGTAACAGAGCACGACATACCCGAAACCTCCATTTTCCTAAAGCTAATTTTAACCAAAATTCAAGTTTACTGTACAAGCGTCAATTAACCACTCTCCAACCCTTATCCAAACTACCCTAATCCAGACTATGCAGTAATCCTATATCTCAAAATAGTGGTTTTTCTATATAAAGATCAAAAATACAAGTCAGAACAAATTATGTGTACCCTACACAGTCCATGCGACTGTGTAGACCAATAATTTACTGCCACAGGGTTAATGCATAGGAGGTGGAACTTGTGGCTTACATTGTATTCCACTGTACATGTAGTATGTTGACTTAGTGAAGCTGTTGGTACTATTCATTTCCAGTTAGGAGTAGGACAAAATATCAATAGTCCAATGCCAATGTTGCAGATACATGATGATTTATGGAGATAGTAATGATGATAGTGATGAGATGATGATGATAATGATTGTTTTTTTAATTGATTGATTTGTTATTATTTGTGTTGTTGGAATAACAGAAGGTGCACTTTTCATTCTCATTGATGTACACTCTAGTAGCTGCAATTGATAGCATAAATTGTTTGTATATTATGTACATGATTTACAAAGTGGGTAGAATAGCAATGGCCTGTTAGAAAACATTTCATAAACAGAGCTAGGCTATTTAGCAGCATGGGAAGCCATTATGGTATTACGCTTGTTCATTCATTGAATTAAAATACTGCCCATTTCTCACCAGAAATTGACATCAGATGATGATGTTAAAAGTCAAAACTATAGCAGAAATGTGTCTTTACATTGTAGCAGGTAGGACCCACAAGAAAATAAAGTAAACTAAATTGTCAGAATTGGTTGCACGGTGATCATGATAGTCAGGGTTGGCAATCTAAATCAATGGCTATTTAAATAATTGATTGCTTTAAAACATGATTTAAATAAAAAATCAGTGATTTACATCAAATAAATTGATTTAAATCACCCCTTCAAACAACAACAACAACAACACACACCATAAATCACCCAACCCTGAATCAATGGCAACATGGCATATCATCAAACAATTTCTTATTCGCTTAGCACACTGTATGCTTATTTTAATCCGTTTACCACATAGAGTGGTATGTTGTACATTTGTTTCCATTTTCTGTGTTTGTGTCACAACTTAAAAGTTGCGACTTCACTGTAATTATGGAGCAGTTGAGGACTTTCATTCAAATTTTTAAGCATTACACTTCTTTGTTGTTGTAGCTGTACTGTGTGTGTGGCATGTCAATTACCAATCAATACTTAATTACTAATGGCCTGTTTATTGCTGGTATATTGCATCACATATCTGTGACATACTCACTTGTCCTTTGGTTAATGGATTTGAAAGGAAAGTAAAGCAACATAAAGTACAATAGGTGATATTTTATGACTTGGACAATTACACAATTCATCATGTGCTGGTGATTGATTGTAGTTTTCTGACAGTTCATTAATGTTTTATGGGGCATTGTACAACTGGCAAAATTTAATCAATTATCTCAAACTTACAATTTAATATAAAACTAGGAAAAAAAAGGAAATAATTCCACATTCTTTGTGCCATTCATTGTTAAACAAATGACAGTGATGAATTTCTGTAATGTCACAAATATTTGTAATTTGTCGACACATGTCTGTATTTAGTCTCGAATGATGATATGATAGCATAGGTTTAAAGGTGGTTGACATCTAAAATTATTTGACATTGCAACATAAAATTACCTGGCCCTTGGCCCTTTCCCTTTTTAGTCTCAGTTTATTGTACTTCTTGTTTGCTTACAATCAATTACATGGAGGTCGCTAATCTACATGCCCAGTAATATCCATATCTATTTGCAGTGGTATTAAATGTCCGATAGTGTGACAGGGGTGAGGGGTATCATAGTTTTATTTACTCTTTCCTCATAATGCCAAATACGACTTTTTTTTAATACGGCATATTGGGGTTTTGAGTGTTGGGTGTAAAATTTTAAAAAGCAACTTTGTTCCAATTAAAAGTACAGACAATTCTAGAACCATGCTCACAGGATTCTTAGAATTAGTCCAATCAGTAACATCCTGCAAGCAATAGGCTCTTTTTTGATAAATTGGGTATTGGACTGGCTATCTGATAAATAACATACAAATAACAGATGAGATAACCAGTCCAATGTCAAAATGTGTTGAAAAGAATCTGATATGATTCAATCTCGGGGAACCACAGAATCTATGTGGTGTGGTACTTTTCAAAGACAATATGTTAAGCTATCAAGTGGTTAGTGGGTTTTATTGTACATGTTGATGGAATATACAAATCATGTATTCACAACCATGTGTAAGTGATTATGAACACAATTTAAATACCGGTAATAAACTGTATGGAAATCCAATGATTTAAAGCATGTGCTGTGCGAGATCATTAAAACATTGCTTGCAGTTGAGTTGTGTTATTTAAATCACTGTCTTGCAAAATGAGTCTATACATGCTTATTCAAAGCAAAGAGTATTTTGATTTTCAACTGGGGTATGATTCCAAGTATTATGGAAACCATGGTAATGTTAGACTTGAATTTGAGAATCGTGTGGTGTGAATCAAGGTCATCTCCAATTCTCCATACATTTGTCTTGTCCATTGTGCCATTTGCTGAGATTCCACAATGTTACAAAAATTAAGGATTCATTATTCCTCATATTTACTGCTGTCAGGGGCAGCCAGGCCATCATGGAGACTGCAATAATTTACTGTCATAGAATTAAAATTTTCAGTTTCGACTTTCGAGAATCATTGATTAGATTATACTGTTTTTTATCCATCTCCCAATCCTGTCATTCATGTCTATACACATAAGTCCTTGAGCAGGTGAAGTGGTTTCACCATCCTGATAATAATCTAAGTGGTGCATTATTCACATTTTTGCCCGTACATTATGTATGCCTTGCTACGTGAGTCATCTTGTACTATACAGTATGCATGCATGTAAGTGCACATGACACATAATTCTGCCCCGTAAACATTACAACTGCTTGAAAAGGCATGGTGTACAGAGAACATGACCATGCTCTGCCCGAACCATCTTCTTGATTGAATTTAGAGGGTTATGCGTTAGAAAATGTGAGAGACGGTGTGAGAGACGGTCTTGCGCAGTTGATGGTATGGCTGTAGATTTATGTAATGCAAGGCTAGACGAATCCATTATCTCTAGGATCAGTCGACATATCTGATTTCTGGAATCATTTGGGTAAAGATGAATTTCCATTTTTAGCATTTTGTATTTGCACTTTCTGATAGAATCCAATCTATTTCAGTCTCACTTTATTTAAATGTGTGTAGTGTTTGATTTCATTTGTGTTTTAATAGTGTACAATATGTAATTTCTTCCACTAACTGGATCCTTTCTCTGTATGATAAAAAAATTGACATTGATTTTATTTTTGGACAGATATCAGATATCCACATATCCCGGTTCAGAGATCCGTCGAGAGCTACTGATTTCAAGGCATTCTGCAATGAAAATATTGATATCATCAAACCTTCTGTGGTTCTTGTAACAGGTAGGTTAATTCTGTTTTTTTTTTTTACATAATCAAATCGAGGTACATAAATACAATGACAATGCCTTAATGTGCTTGTCAGTGGCCAGCATTTTACTTATTTTAGTTTCACCATGGTTTCACCCAAGTGAAACCCAAAATATTTTCTCCAGTATACAACTCACATAATGTACTTTTATGGTCATGGAGAAGTTGTCCATTAAAGGGACCAAAAAGTCGCATATCGTGATGTTTTCAAGCTGGCCCGGCTCGGGTAATATTCAGGAATGCCGTTATACTTTCGGAAAATGAGCGTGCACGAATTGTGTACATTTCCCTATGTAGCACGCATTCAACGGAAGAATGATGAAATGCACACGGCCCCACTTTCAACGGCAATTCTGTTTGCAGCAATGCAGCTCCATGATTGTTGTTACGCGCAGCCTTGCAATAGGGGCAAGCAAATAGTATTGAACGTACATGGATTACAAGTGGCGCATCCCTTTAAAGTATACAGTAAATTTTGTAAAGCTCAGCACACAGATTGAATGGTAACCTTATAATTATTCACATTTTCCAAACAATGGTCCATATCATTGTGCAAGGTCGTATGCTCTGAAGTTAAATTGCAATACTCACTGTTTCCCCTCCATGAAATTAGTAACATCATACAGTGTGCAGTATTATTTATTTACTGGTAATGGAATTGTTTCAGTTTATTGCGTTTAGTCAGAATCTTGGGTATGCTAATTGACTACACAATGCATCTATCCTATATTGACAACCCTTGTCTGATTATGTTCATGAATAACAAACAAATTAATCTTTGTCTTATTGACCTCTTGACCTGTGAGGCAGGGTAAACTTTGTTATCTCAAACTGTTCTCTGTTAATCCAACTACAAGTATATCCAGGGAACTCCTTGGTATATCTGACCTGCTTCATGTATTGTTGGGTATGGTTACATCAAATATAAACACCTAGCTGTCATTTTATCCAGTCTTTGCTAGACAAATTTGATTGACCTTTTAGAAATATTTGACAAGCTGTTTTACATTCTTTACATACTAAAAAGAATGAGCTCTAGGTTGTACACTACGAAAAGGAGAAAATCACTTTCACATATCAGTCAGTGGTTGTATTTGTAAAGTGATGTTATTTGCACAATATGGTCAAAGTCTGTTTGTCAGTTGTTGAATTGTAGAGTAGAACCCCTTGATTTTAATTCCCCTGTCAGCATTTTTATGAGTACTCTGTAACTAATACAATTGTTACTTTTCTGTGAAAACACGTGCTGAAAATTAAACTGTGTAGCTTAAAGCAGCCCATCTGCAAAAATTGTCCAAATATTACAAATAGAGTAAGACAATGATGTACATGAATGTCACTGCTCCCATTACAGTCTGATTGGTTGTAGGGCCTACATGTACTTAAACACAATATTGTAATGTACATGTACTGTAAGGCTAGGGTTTCTGTTGCTATAATCTGCATCATAAATATCAAGACTTATTTAATTCAAGTTCAAACTAGTAAATGAAAAAAATATTATTTGGTGAAATTTCACCGCCCCCCCGCCTTCCCCCAAAGATTGGCTGTTTGGCAATTGGCCCGTGAAGAGATATAATGTTTTCGCCGTGAATTTTGTTTTCCCGGCAGACTGGGGGTGGGGTGGGGGGAAGGACTCAAAGGTGCCACCCATCTCATGCATGTGTATGCATTTTTTTCAGGTTATTCGATAAAAGACCATTTATCCATTTTATTGCTATGAAAATTACCCTTAGCACAGATTGACTAGACCCTTGATCTTATCAGTGCATTTTAATTGTTTCCATTTGGCCATTCATTTATTCATTTTGTCTTGCAGAATGCAAGGCTTTCTGCCGACTATGCACCATGTATGGATAGTTATGAATGGTGCCAGCATGGCGGCATGGCATGGATTTTGAATATTTTACAGTTCCTGTCATCATATCAACGGCCCCACACATCCTTTGAGTAATCAAACCTCCTTACCCCAGGGGCACTGGCAGACAACTGTGGTGTCATACTGTATGTATATCTAGAAGACAGTTGATGTTCTCATTTCAAAAATGGCCTTTTCTATTCTTTTTTTTTTTTTTCTTTCCTGAAACCCTTAGTTCGTTCAACTTGAATCTAGAAATGAAATTCTGTTTTTGTCGTAGAAAAAATGTACCCAGCAAAAACATGAACTTCATGAATGTTCACATGCAAAAGTTAAAGAACACAAAACCGATTTCCGTTTGGCGTGATTCACCGATTAAATGGAAATTACTGTCCCTATCTATCATTACTGATTCTATCAAGAACTTTTTGATAGAGATTAAGAAACTTGATGAATAACATTATATCATAATTGTTTATTCACTGTAATTCAGAAGTTGGCATGTATTTGCTATGAATGGGTAAAGCTTTTTCTAAACCAATTAACTAATACTTTATTACACAAAATATCTATTGACCTGGGTCTGTGATTCAATTAATAAGTAACAACATAGACATTCTGCCCCAGGTCCACCACTATTCTTCAGCTGTTGAGCTCTAATAACTTTCAAAAGTGAATTCATGCATCTGAATCTGTATGCAATTGAGAATTACATACAAGAGTCAGATACTAAGCCATCCAAAACTTATGCCTAATGCTACTATTACAGATTTGAGTGTGGGGAAAAATGTTTAGGTCGACATATAGTGTTGGGGGGGGGGGGGGGGGGGGGGGCGCCCATTACATGTTGCCCTTTTCCTTATCAAGCAGCAAGAATAGTCCAAGTGAATATTTTCTATCTCTTCCATGATTAGGGGTAGTCCATCACTTGAGGTGAAAAACGTTCAAGAATCAAGTAAATGTGCAAGGATTCTACTGCCAAATTTGGGAGTCACAGTTGACTCGTTCTGAAATAACTTCCACGTCTTGTGATATCGACAAGTATGTTGTGTAGGGTTCTATGCGATGTATTTTATCGGGGCTCGAGAGAAACAAATGCTAGTATGTTCATGCTTGATTCGGCATAATAAACAAATGCAAGATAAATCCTTCCAACCAGGAGATACACTCCGCTGGGTATCCATTGATATCTTTCAAACCGTTTGGTTCAAGAGACATTGTTCTGTTTCTCCCAATCATGTCACTGCACTTTGTTCAATTCCATTGTTACTGATCCAACCAAATTGAAAGGGGTTTAGGTTTTATTATTTGATGTTGAATACCCTGTATATGTATGCTTCTGATGAATCTGCTCTGTGTTCAGTACATGACATTACAGTGCATGCTTATGGAGAATGGTTGTGACATCAGAGATCTTACATTTCAGGATTTTATCTGACAACAAAAAGTTGTGATTTAAAAAAAAGAAGAAAATAATTGCCGCTGAAAATGTTAACACTTAAATCTGATTTTATGGGTGCTGCTGATTAACGGCTATAAAGCTTAGGATTTGTTATTTATTTTATACAATCCTGTAGCATCTTTGACAGTACATTTAAAAATGTGAATACAATGTTATATAAATATATGTACTTCCACCACTTTTTAACATATTTTTCATACTGTAGTGTACTTCTTATTTATTGAACCTTGTTTTTGGTCAATCACATTTTTTATTGATCCCAAGTTTTCAGTTCATGTGAACAATGAAGTTTATCAGCACGAATATCATTGAGTCATGAGAAAACAGGTGCATTGTATGTGGGAGATACTCAGTTTTACCAAAAACAATTGTTACCAGTCACAAACAATATTTATCATTCATGGAGATAAATTTATCTGTGATAAGAGACAATGGACCAGATAAGCAAAGCAGGTCCTTTGAAGTAAACAAGATACCCTGCTGTCTGCCTGTGCATAAGCCACAGGAGACACTAGGCATTTGGTCTGACATCTACTCGGTCATCTCATTTGTAACAGAGCACGACATACCCGAAACTCACATTTCCTAAAGCTAATTTTAACCAAAATTCAAGTTTACTGTACAAGCGTCAATTAACCACTCTCTCAACCCTTATCCAAACTACCCTATCCAGACTATGCAGTAATCCTATATCTCAAAATAAATGGTTTTTCTATAAGTCAAAAATACAAGTCAGAACAATTATGTGTACCCTACACAGTCCATGCGACTGTGTAGACCAATAATTTACTGCCACAGGTTAATGCATAGGAGGTGGAACTTGTGCTTACATTGTATTCCACTGTACATGTAGTATGTTGACTTAGTGAAGCTGTTTGTACTATTCATTTCCAGTTAGGAGTAGGGACAATTTACAAAATATCAATAGTCCAATGCCAATGTTGCAGATACATGATGATTTATGGAGATAGTAATGATGATAGTGATGAGATGATGATGATAATGATTGTTTTTTTAATTGATTGATTTGTTATTATTTTGTCGTTGTTTGAAATAACAGAAGGTGCACTTTTCATTCTCAGTGATGTACCACTCTAGTAGCTGCAATTGATAGCATAAATTGTTTGTATATTATGTACATGATTTACAAAGTGGGTAGAATAGCAATGGCCTGTTAGAAACATTTCATAAACAGAGCTAGGCTAATTTAGCAGCATGGGGAAGCCATTATGGTATTACGCTTGTTCATTCATTGAATTAAAAT
This sequence comes from Eucidaris tribuloides, assembly GCA_001188425.1. Taxonomy (NCBI): domain Eukaryota; kingdom Metazoa; phylum Echinodermata; class Echinoidea; order Cidaroida; family Cidaridae; genus Eucidaris; species Eucidaris tribuloides. The sequence goes on along the minus strand of JZLH01S0305256.1, from coordinate 23,054 downwards.
ACTGCCCATTTCTCACCAGAAATTTGACATCAGATGATGATGTTAAAATGCAAAACTATAGGCAGAAATCGTGTCTTTACATTTAGCAGGTAGGACCCACAAGAAAATAAAGTAAACTAAATTGTCAGAATTGGTTGCACGGTGATCATGATTGTCAGGTGGCAATCTAAATCAATTGGCTTATTTAATAATTGATTGCTTTAAAACATGATTTAATAAAAAAAATCAGTGATTTACATCAATAAATTGATTTAAATCACCCTTTAAACAACAACAACAACAACACACCATAAATCACCCAACCCTGAATCAATGGCAACATGGCATATCATCAAACAATTTCTTATTCGCTTAGCACACTGTATGCTTATTTTAATCCGTTTACCACATGAGTGGTATGTTGTACATTTGTTTCCATTTTCTGTGTGTTGTGTCACAACTTAAAAGTTGCGACTTCATGTAATTATGGAGCAGTTTGTGACTTTCATTCAAATTTTTAAGCATTACACTTCTTGTTGTTGTAGCTGTACTGTGTGTGTGGCATGTCAATTACCAATCAATACTTAATTACTAATGGCCTGTTTATTGCTGGTATATTGCCATCAATATCTGTGACATACTCACTTGTCCTTTGGTTAATGGATTTGAAGGAAAGTAAGCAACATAAAGCTACAATAGGTGATATTTTATGACTTGGACATTACACAATTCATCATGTGCTGGTGATTGATTGTAGTTTTCTGACAGTTCATTAATGTTTTATTGGGCATTGTACAACTGCGCAAAATTAATCAATTATCTCAAACTTACAATTTATATAAAATACTAGGAAAAAAGGAAACAATTCACATTCTTTGTGCCATTCATTGTTAAACAATGACAGTGATGAATTTCTGTATGTTCACAAATATTTGTAATTTGTCGACACTGTCTGTATTTAGTCTCGAATGATTGATATGATAGCATAGGTTTAAAGGTGGTTGACATCTAAATTATTTTGACATTGCAACATAAAATTACCTGGCCCTTGCCGTTTCCCTTTTTAGTCTCAGTTTATTGTACTTCTTGTTTGCTTACAATCAATTACATGGAAGGTCGCTAATCTACATGCCAGTAATATCCATATCTATTTGCAGTGGTATATAATGTTCGATAGTGTTGACAGGGGTGAGGGTATCATAGTTTTATTTACTCCTCCTCATAATGCCAAATACGACTTTTTTAATACGGCATATTGGGGTTTTGAGTGTTGGGTGTAAAATTTAAAAAGCAACTTTGTTCCACATTAAAAGTTACAGACAATTCTAGAACCATGCTCACAGGATTCTTAGAATTAGTCCAATCAGTAACATCCTGCAAGCAATTAGGCTCTTTTTTGATAAATTGGGTATTGGACTGGCATCTGATAAATAACATACAAATAACAGATGAGATAACCAGTCCAATGTCAAAATGTGTTGAAAAGAATCTTGATATGATTCAATCGTCGCGGGAACCACAGAATCTATGTGGTGTGGGTACTTTTCAAAGACAATATGTTAAGCTATCAAGTGGTTAGTGGGTTTTATTGTACATGTTGATGGAATATACAAAATCATGTATTCACAACCATGTGTAAGTGATTATGACACAATTTAAATACCCGTAATAAACTCTATGGAAATCCAATGATTTAAAGCATGTGCTGTGCGAGATCATTAAAACATTGCTTGCAGTTGAGTTGTGTATTTAAATCACTGTCTTGCAAATGGAGTCTATACATGCTTATTCAAAGCAAAGAGTATTTTGATTTCAATGGGGTATGATTCCAAGTATTATGGAAACGCATGTGGTAATGTTAGACTTGAATTTGAGAATCGCTGTGGTGTGAATCAAGGTCATCTCCATTCTCCATACATTTGTCTTGTCCATTGTGCATTTGCTGAGATTCCACAATGTTTTACAAAAATTAAGGATTTATTATTCCTCATATTTACTGCTGTCAGGGCAGCCAGGCCATCAGGAGACTGCAATAATTTACTGTCATAGAATTAAAATTTTCAGTTCGACTTTCGAGAATCATTGATTAGATTATACTGTTTTTATCCATCTCCATCCTGTCATTCATGTCTATACACATAAGTCCTTGAGCAGGTGAAGTGGTTTCACCATCCTCGATAATAATCTAAGTGGTGCATTATTCACATTTTTGCCCGTACATTATGTATGCCTTGCTACGTGAGTCATCTTGTACTATACAGTATGCATGCCATGTAAGTGCACATGACACATAATTCTGCCCCGTAAACATTACAACTGCTTGAAAAGGCATGGTGTACAGAGAAACATGACCATGCTCTGCCCGAACCATCTTCTTGATTGAATTAGAGGGTTATGCGTTAGAAAAATGTGAGAGACGGTGTGAGGACGGTCTTGCGCAGTTGATGGTATGGCTGTAGATTTATGTATGCCAAGGCTAGACGAATCCATTATCTCTAGGATCAGTCAACATATCTGATTTCTGGAATCATGGTAAAGATGAATTTCCATTTTTAGCATTTTGTATTTTGCACTTTCTGATAGAATCCAATCTATTTCAGTCTCACTTATATTTTAATGTGTGTAGGTGTTTGATTTCATTTGTGTTTTTAATAGTGTACAATATGTAATTTCTTCACTAACTGGATCCTTTCTCTGTTTGATTAAAAATTTACATTGATTTTATTTTTGGACAGATATCAGATATCCAGTATATCCGGTTCAGAGATCCGTCGAGAGCTACTGATTTAAGGCATTCTGCAATGAAAATATTGATATCATCAAACCTGCTGTGGTTCTTGTAACAGGTAGGTAATTCTTTTTTTTTTTTTACATAATCAATCGAGGTGCATACATGTAAGTACAATGACAATGCCTTAATGTGCTTGTCAGTGGCAGCATTTTACTTATTTTAGTTTCACAGTGGTTCACCCAAGGTGAAACCAAAATATTTTCTCCAGATACACAACTCGCTAATGTACATTTTATGGTCATGGAGAAGTCGTCCATTAAAGGGGACCAAAAAGTCGCGTATCGTGATGTTTTTCGAGCTGGTCCAAAACGTGCCGCGCACGAATTGTGTACATTTCCATATTGCAGCACGCATTCAACGCAAGAATGTGTGAAATGCACACGGCCCTACTTTCAACGGCATTCTGTTTGCAGTCCATGATTGTTGTTACGCGCGGCCTTGCAATAGGCGGCAAGCAAATAGTATAAAACGTACATGGATTACAGTGGCCGCATCCCTTTAAAGTATACAGTAATTTTGTAAGCTCAGCACACAGATTGAATGGTAACTTATATTTTATTCACATTTCCAAACAATGGTCCATATCATTGTGCAAGGTCATATGCTCTGAAGTTAAATGCAATACTCACTGTTTCCCCTCCATAGCACATCATACAGTGTGCAGTATACAATATGTACGCGCCATGAGCGTTCTAGTTAAAAACTATAGGGCCCGAGGTGATTGGAATAGAACTATTTTGCTGAGGGCGTAGCCCCGAAGCAAATAGTTCTATTGCAGTCACCGAGGACCATAGTTTTAATCTAGAGCCTCGAATGAAGGCCGTACATATTTGTTTTATAAACTACTTTCATATATTCATTGTTTATTGATTGGTTAAAAGATTTCAATAAATGTAGACCCTACGCAATTAACGTTAACGTTAACTCGCGTTAACTAACGTTAGATCTAACTCTACGTTATAGATCACTTTCACAATTAAATACATGTAAGTAACGACTAACGTTGCTTACCGTACAGAATAGTGCTTGTACCCCAAGACATTAATAAATAAAAAAAGTTAAAAAAATATTTTGAAAGTAGAAATGTAGCGTCTGGGATTCGAACCCCGGGTCCAACGCGCAATAAAACATGCGCGCTATCCCAATGTAGCCACACACATAGCTTGACTAGCAAGGTGTTCTTACCTATATGAAGCAAGAGTTCCGAAAGCTCGTGGAATAATATAGCGTCGGGCGTAATTTATTGCTAACCAGAATTCACACTCAGTCATTTTTATAGCCAAACAATTTAATTTCATTATTCCCAACTAATATCTGCCGATGATGGTAATCGGTGACACGAAAATGAGCCGATATTTGACATTTCTCCCGCATTCGCAATCGTGACAAGTGTAGCTGCAGCTCCTGCGCTGCCTCGCGCAGGGCCGGAGCGGCACGGACAAAATAAAGTTTATGTGAAAAAAAAACTAAAGTTAGGACATGATTTAATGAGTAAAATGCATAATATCAACAATACCCTTCCGATAGTGTTACATTATGGCACCAGTGTTTAAATTTCCTAGACGTGCCAGTTTGTTAAGATATCGGCGACACCGTAATATGAGCAGATATTTGACATTCGCTACTGTGCAATCGTGACATATGCGCCTAGCTCCTGGCCTGCCGCTGCCACCGCCCGCAGGGGAACGGCACGACAAAATATTTAAAAGTTATTGTGTGAGAAAAAACTAGGACATGATTTAATGAGTAAAATGCATAATATCAAACAGGAATTACATTACCTTTCCGATAGTGTTTAATTATATGGCACCAGTGTTTAAATTTCATTATAAAAACTCAACATTTCCTGGGTTTTTAGTGGTTTTGGTGTGCTGGTAAATATTTCGCTGCTGGCATAAGCTAGCATGAGCTAACCTCTGATTGGCTAAATGCCGACAGATCGAAAAATCGTGGAGCAAATCAGATTGCGATG
>JZLH01S0305256.1:7231-18287 GCA_001188425.1 Eucidaris tribuloides | reverse complement strand
AAAAGTACTATTTATGGCTTTTAAGTACTATTTACGGCTTTTAAGTACTATTTACGACTTTAAAGTACTATTTACGGATCCGTAAATAGTACTATTTACGGATCCGTAAATAGTACTTTCTCACGGTAGTGTGTTTATATTTCATCATGTGACATACTTTTAACCAATCAATGAACAAGAATATATGAAGGCAGTTTATAATATTATTTATTTACTGGTAATTAATTAAAAATGATATTTAATTTAGATTTAATTTAGATTTGAAACACAAAAATTACTGTCTTTAAATTGTTTCATTTTATTGCATTTAGTCAGAATCTTGGGTATGCTAATTGACTACACAATGCATCTATCCTATATTGACAACCCTTGTCTGATTATGTTCATGAATAACAAACAAATTAATCTTTGTCTTATTGACCTCTTGACCTGTGAGGCAGGGTAAACTTTGTTATCTCAAACTGTTCTCTGTTAATCCAACTACAAGTATATCTGACCTGCTTGATGTATTGTTGGGTATGGTTACATCAAATATTAACACCTATCTGTCATTTTATCCAGTCTTTGCTAGACAAATTTGATATTGATCATTGACCTTGTAGAAATATTTGACGAGCTGTTTTACATTCTTTGGACACTAAAAAGAATAAGCTCTAGGTTGTACACTACGAAAAGGAGAAAGTCACTTTCACATATCAGTCAGTGGTTGTATTTGTAAAGTGATGTTATTTGCACAATATGGTCAAAGTCTGTTTGTCAGTTGTTGAATTGTAGAGTAGAACCCCTTGATTTTAATTCCCCTGTCAGCATTTTTATGAGTAACTAATACAAGTGTTACTTTTCTGTGAAAACACATGCTGAAAATTAAACTGTGTAGCTTAAAGCAGCCCATCTGCAAAAATGGCCCAAATATTACAAATAGAGTAAGACAATGATGTACATGAATGTCACTGCTCTCATTACAGTCTGATTGGTTGTAGGGCCTACATGTACTTAAACACAATATTGTAATGTACATGTACTGTAAGGCTAGGGTTTCTGTTGCTATAATCTGCATCATAAATATCAAGACTTATTTAAAATGAAGTGCTGAGCCAATTCATTATTTATCGTGCAAAAAATAACTTAAGTTCTTGTGTACAACATGTCATGCAGTGTACACTTTGTGAACAGGTTAGCATGATTTGGAATTCACACGTTGGGAATTAATCCCCAAATGCAGCCCACTGGTAATTTATTCTTGTCATAAATATGCAAACACACAGTAGCACTATGTACCCTGAAAGTATTGTGCTACACATCTAAAATTCATGAAACATTTGTGGTACTTCGAACAGGTACATACAGTTCATTATCATAGTGTTTGCTGTCATGCCTGATAAATAATATTGCATAGATATAATATGGGACATGAATATTTTATCTTGAGATGGATAGATGTTAAAAGTAGAGTTGTCATTTAAATTTCCTGCATGTAAAAATAAAAAATGAATAAAGATTAAACATTGGCTTAGCTGAGACTGATAAAGGCCTCTGTGAATTACATATGTGTATTTTTTAATTTTATCTTCTTTTATTCTTTAACCCCAGGTTTCATATTTTGTGTCATGAAAATTTTGTTATTACTATTAACATAGACAAGTATTTAAAAATTTTATCATCAAAAGAAATTATGAACAAGCATAAAATCTGCATGCAATATGACAACTGTTTGAATAGATTGAGACTAGAAAGTACTTTAGCCCCCTAAAATAAAAATGTATTTTCTACACTGGCTTAGTGTCTGCTAATTTTAATTCTTTGATTCAAAATGTGTATCATGTTAGGAATGTCCCACTTGTTATACATCAATTGGTATACCGGTGTGCTTTGTGAAGGAAATGAGTGCAACAAACTTTCCAATAATGAACCGTGCACCAGGAAAAATGCTATGAGCAGTCAGCTGTTATTTCGTGGATTGCAAAACAATAGGAACAATCAGAGGTCTCATGATTTCCTCTCATTCCGTGCACTGCGATAACAGGAAGAGTACTTAGTTGTAACTTGATCATGATTGTGTCATGAAGGTTATTTGAAAGGTACATACATGTACTGTACCCTCACTATTCAACAATATGAATTACAATAGGCAGGTGTACATGTATTATGGCATTATGGAGAAAGATGGTTGAATGTCAGTGCTAAAGTGCTCACCATGTTCACTTTCACACTAAAATGTTAATTTTTATTGACTTCCTCAAATTGAAGTCTTTATAATTATTGCTGGTATTAGTGCTGAGTATACTCTTCATGTATGTGTATCGTTTTGTGTGTGTCTGTGTCTGTTTACATGTACCTTAGTGTGTTTGTGAGTCATATGTCAGACTCCCACATGACCAGAAGATTATCTTATTGTCAGCTTGTGATAATTGTAGAATCCTGGTAATCAACGGTGTCCATCCTTCCTTTGTTCTAATTAATATAGATTGTGAGATAGGACCTTTTCAAATTTCAATTAAACTGTGGAAGTATTTCTTTGTGTGGTAATTTATCAGTTGGTCATTGGTATTCATGCATTTGGTCTATTTCACTGTTACATGTATCTAGGTAAGGTTTAGGGTTACTATTTGGTTTGAAGTAAGTGGTAGGGGTGATTTTGAATTGGGTGAAGTTTAGGGAAGTGGATGTTTCACATAGACAAAAGAGTGAGCACACCAACTTGATATACTATGTAGATGAAAGCACTAATTGCAAAGGTTGCATGTACATTATATCAGGAGAGTATTAACAATATTTTAAAGTTTGGGTAACTGATGAATACAATTGTACATATGTTTCTCTTCCATCCTACATTTTACAGTATGTTTTCCCCTGTCCTGTACTGTGATATCTGACATATTATCTGCCTTGGCATTACATATCAGAATTGGTTGTCTGATATTGCTATGCATTCATCTTGAGTCATTGTATGTCCTGTACATGTATGCCCTATCTTGTATATACAGAAGAAGAAAAAATCCCAAAAGTGAGGTGTTCTGATAGAACATCAACAGGTCATTGCAAAGAACAGTTTATTTTTCATGCATGCAAAAAAGTCATATTCATAAGATTTAAAGATTTGCGACACCCGTCACTAATTACCAATAATTTGTAAATTTGTAAATTGCCATGATAGTCATTTGTAAGAAGTCAAATTTCTAAGTCAATCAATGAATGAATGAATGAATGAATGAATGAATAAATAAATAAATAAATAAATAAATAAATAAATAAATAAATAAATAAATAAATAAATAAATAAATAAATAAATAAATAAATAAATAAATAAATAAAGTTACAAGAGATGAACTAAAAGAGGCTCCCAGATCAAATGCCTGCCAGGGAAATTTTGAAAGGAGACTATAAAAAAATATTACATTTTAATTATCACATTGCAGATCTGAAGTATATTGTTAATAAGGTCTAAAAGTTGCATAAACTTGGAAAATAACATTGAAACTGAAACCATATTGCCTGAAAGGTATAAATACCAATGATCAATTGATAAAAAATAAATAAATCAACAACTTTGATATGCTGTCAGCCTGACAATTAAGGATGTATGCATACATGTGTACATTTTAACCCTAATGGATCCAGGCTATCTTCGGTCTTGTCATCCCCAAAGGGTTGGGGGGGGGGGGGCATTATGGCCCCCCCCAAGATCTCGGCCTCAGATCGCGTGATCGCCGTGAACATTTGCACACGTATAGAGCTGAATGTAATCTACAAGACTGCATCATTAGATTTTCAAAAAATACATATTTTAAATTTTTTAATAATTATGCAAATTTATGAATAAAATCATATTTTTGCCTATAACTCACTTAAGATAGCTTATAGAATGCTAAGTTTTGGTGGAAATATTCTTTCTGACATTCCTGACAGTTACCTCCCCAAAAACTTGCCGAATCAGAATTATTTTCTTATGTATTTTATTGTTTTGTGATTTCTTATGTACTTCTTTGTTTGTTTGACCTTTTGTTTTTTATTGTTTTTTTGATGAACTTTGTCGGGGACTTTTATGCAATCATAAACAGCATAAAATCAATCCATTTCTACCAGTTAAAGTAAAAATAATCATGCATTTATGATTTTTGGCTGAAAAATTTGTGTACAAAATCATGTTTTTGAGCAATTTTGGAGTTGCATGCATGTACGAAAAGTCACGCAGCGTCGTAACGGTACGTCCGATTTTGGTGAAAATGGTCTCAAATGATGCGCGAGACTTGAAAGTAAAAAGTCAGCGAACGGCGCAGTGAAAAAATTTTGCGCAGCGGAATAATTAAGAAATATTGTCGCGGGGGGGGGGGGCATTATTGCCCCCCCACCCCCCCCCCCCCCGGATATTAGGGTTTAATGAGGGGGAGGGAGTGTGATCAGTCCATGATAATTCTCTTGTTTTGTACGTGAGATATTTGTATGTTTTGTTAATTTACATGAACAGTAATATCCCTTTCAAAACAATATTCATTGCTGCCGAATATGAGAATGAGTACAGGTGAAATATTGCAGACTGAATTGCTATTGTCAAAAGGGTTATGTTTGCAGTGATGATAAATGACCACTTTGGTTAATTGCTACAGTATGTGTACTGTACACACTGTACAGTAGTGACTCGCTATGCTTGCAAAACATAACATGTGGGATATCCATCTGTTGAAAACAATGATAATCCAATAATCTCATTCAATGTACATTACATCATTTACATGTATATTGTCCAAATGAAAGGTCAATACACTATTGACAGCAATGACACACAGCGTGGACCAAAGTTCCCATTTTCAGATCATAGTACTACACATCTTCCAGCTGCATAGTCATTAGACTAAAGCCTCTATTATTCCGTGATATGGAAAATGGAGAAAAATCGTGGAAATAGGAAGTGTAACGCAAAGAGTAGGAAATCATGAAATGCTGAAGTAATAACCTTAAAATTGGTAGTAAATTACAAAATAAACAAATATTAAACTGTGTACAATCATTCTTTAAAGTGATAGGCTAACAATGTGGAGCTTCAATTTAAAAAAATTGTCAAACTTTGATATCTGAACTACATAGTAGTGTTCATATGGACTTAACACCCTAGAATGAAAAAGTTTGGAAAGTTACACTGCCAATGGCAAGTTATGCATGAATAAACAATTAAAACTCGGGGCGAGTTTAAATAGCGTAGGTGTACACACAGTAAGTCTAAGGTAGAAACTGGGCTGGTGAATCCGATCAACTTACGATTTTCACTTTTTTGAAGCACTAAATAATCATTTTGAAATACAATTTTTTCAGGGCGTCATTTTTAGACCTTATCAAAGACAATGGTAGCATGGGGAATCATGTAGCTCAGATTTTTTTAACCGTGGTAAATGTTAGCCAATACCTTTAACTAAGTAATACCACTACCAAGCATTAGAGTAACTTCAATGAGTAACACGGAAAATGGAAAATTTGAAAAACAGAATTTTTATTTACCAAAACGGAAAAATGGAGGCCTTACATTAGACATGGATCGTCAAAAGAAGTGTGATATCACTCTGGTTCAGAAATATGTGTGCACAATGGCGGAACCAGGTGCAGCGTGTCGCAGCTGGTTGTTTCTAAGTTGCACTGAGTTATGATTTGGCGATTGTACTCCCCACATATTTTGAAACCAGTTTGTTTTCATCACTTCTGCTCTCTATGAGCAAGCTTTCTGTTGTATAAGTGTAATATTTCTGATCATTGTATACACCTTTTTCATATTTTTTTGTGTAGGGTAGGAATGAAAACAATATTGTGAATTGTAATGGGATGGACAGATCTATATCCTTTGATTTCCCATATAAAATGTTTTTTACAGTGTTATTGCAAGAAATTAATTTATTCTGTTTCTCTAATTTCCCTTTTGTGCAGGGGATCTGACAGATGCCAAAACATATGATAATATAGGTTCACGTCAGTTTGAAGTGGAATGGCAGTCATACCAAAATGCCATCAAGCATGCACACATTCCAGAAAAGACTATATGGATCGATGTTAGGGGTAATCATGGTAAGTACTACCCCACCAAAACTCTCCAGTTAACTAGTAGAGAGAATCAAATAAGTCCCTGTATGTGTGAAAAGTATGTACCGGTAACCATTTTAGTTGTCTAGTCTAGTTAACAAGGTCTTGGAGTGTTCATGTTCAAGTACATGCAAGCATAGAATATACAATTCCCACTACTAACCCATTGGAGACTAAGTACGAGTTGACACGTGTTGGGGTCTATGAAAAATGTGTGTTATAGTGAAACCAAATCGTCTCCAATGGGTTAACAAGTATTCATAACCTAAACCTTGCTTACATACTTGAGAGTCTATCAAAAGCGTGTACCTATATTGTGTAAGATGATTTAGGAAATAGAAACTTTAATTCAATGAGTACACTTGTGAGATATTTTCTTTTCTTGTGTTATATCAAAAGTTATAAATTTCTTTCAATGAGAAATGAGGGAATAAAAGTAGTTTTGAAAGATATGATTTACTTTCTTTTTGAAGTATTATCAAAAGTTCATAAATTCTCTTTAAGAGGAATGATGGCCTAAGTATTCAAATGTATTCAATCCTGACGTGAGACAAAGGCATATCCAAATTGATAATGAAATGTGTACTCAGTTCAAACATGTCATAATGTACTTGAAGCTGCGACCTTCAGCATAGTATTTCTCATTCTGTGTGAAACCAGTGTCTAAACTGGGTGATGGTTTTCTCTGTAATTATTGATTTTGTAAATTGAAATTGTTTATTAAAATGTATTTTGGGAAAGCACAGACAAGAGTGCTATCTATATGATATGAGTAAAATGTTTCATTTTTTTCTTATTATTTTTTTACAGATGCATTTGACATTCCACATACAGATCATGAGAGTAATTATTATAGGTGAGTACTGTATTTGGAGAAACAGTTCATTACATATCAATGTCAGTATATACTGTACTATGTGTATCACTATGTATACTTTCTATGACAACACAGTCAGTGGGCCCCCTAACTTTTTTATTTTTTGCAAATTTCTTGTAATAGAGTGTTTTAGAGTGCACGGTTTTCAGAGGTTTAATAGATAATATAGGCCTATCTAAAAAATCAATAGCAAAAAATGTTATTTTTCACTTTTTTTAAAACCATACTTCAGCTTTATATTTGATACTAATCATTTTAATTATGGTACATGATATGAAAATGGTACTATATCAAGTATTTGTTATTTATTCATTGTATAAATCATGTCAAAATTCGAACAGACAGATTGAAAAAATTGCTTTTCATCGACTTGTTTCCTGTAGCTTATGTATTATTCCAAGCCTCTGCACTTTTGAAAGTATGAGACAAACATTAACAAAAATAAAAACACTGGTAAATAAATGCCGAAATAATAGATCAGGATCAGTCAGGTGGTATTTGCTCTCTTAAAGGCAAGGTTCACCATGACATCAAGGTACCTTTTAAATGCAGAACAATGAGAGAAACATATTAATGAGTTTCGCGCATCACCCCTTAAGAATAACAGAGTAATGAGGTTTCAAAGCCTTACATTTGTGATGTCACATGCGAGCAGCTCGTATATCATGTCATCTAATTCCATATTGTCATTGTAACTTATGTGATGGTCTAGTGCTAGAGCGTCTATGAAATAATATTTCTGATAATATATTGAATGCACAGGTAAAATCATTTTCAAATTTCTGACCAACGGTATTTTTATGGAATTTATATCACATGACATATGGGGAGCTGCTCGCAAGTGACGTCACAAATTTAGCCGTTTACAATTCCATAACTCTGTTATTCTTTGTTGGATTTTGCCAAATTTTGTTAGTATGTTTCTCTCACTGTTCTACCTTTATTAAAACCAACTTGATGTCTGGGTGAACCTTGCCTTTAAATGAACTTTCTTACTCTTTCATTCAATTCATGTCTTTGGTACATAATGTGCCACTTCGATACACATGTAAGTCATTGCACTATTAGTTGGCCATTTGCTTAATACATTGTACATGTACATGTCAGTGGAACAGTGTCAATAATCTCTAGAAATCTGGTGTATAATCTAAACAATATGCACATGTCACCATCCTAGATTAAATACATGTTCAAAACAAATTTGTTTAATATAGCATTGCATAATCAAAAATAATTATGTGTATGAACCTGTTTGTATTTTGACATCTTCTTACAGGAAATATTCAGTATATGGGGAAAAAGGTGATACAACATTTCTGTATCAGCACAAGACTCCATTTGGCACCTACTCCTTCATCTCGTTATATGCCCTGCTAGACCCAGGCCCAAGGAGACCATTCAACTTCTTCGGTATGATGCCAGAGGTAAGGAAATGGGGACCATCAATCATTTTTATGACAAAGGAATATAATTCAGGACAGAATAGGTTTTGAAGGGTTTTGTGGTATATCGTGAAGTATGGGCAATCAAAACTGTGTAATATGTGTTCTAGGAAATTGTATTGATTTACAAGACTATTGTTTTTTCTTCTGAAGTTTCATCAATGTACTTGGAAAGCGAAAAAAATACTGTGATTCTGTAATCATGTGCTTTATTATAATGTACTTATTTAATACAATTTGGGTCATGTGGACTATGAAATGTAACGCATCATGTAGATGCTATCTTTGCTATTATATTCTGTTTTCTCTCCACTGTGTAGGTATGGTACTATAGCACTGCCCATATTTTTCAAGGAAATCGATGCAACTTTTTAGATAATCCATATTGGAGCAAATTTCTCTCAAGAAAAATTGACCAAATATCCCATATTTATCTTCTCAAAAAAAAACCTGAAAATAGAAATACGTTAACTGCTATTGTAACTTCATCTTGTAACTACAATTGTATTGCAATATATTTTACACACATATGAAATAGTGCACATAGTTTGTTGCTGTTACTTTTGATCTTGTAAAAAAAATATTTGATTGCAAAGCATAGAATGTTTTATTAGTGTTAAGGTTACTGTTATTTTTTTTCTTGTTCCCAGGGTGAGCTGGAAAAGCTGGAGACCTATGTTGACCAAGTAAATAAACAGGGTACAAATAATCAGACTGTTTTCTTTGGTCACTATCCAACATCCACTATCCTCACATCTCACTCCAGACTTGCCAATAGTCTCAGGTATGATAACATCACACTCTCCCTCTTGCATTTTAATATTATATAGCTCTTGCTCCTTGTGTTGATTCCCAAAGGAAGTGTATTTTTAATGCATCATAGAAAACTATTAAGGTAAAAAGTAAGAAGACTATATGCTACAAGAGCAGAATGCCATTAGTCTATAAATTATTGAAAATAATTAATTGAATATAGGAAACTCATTAAATAAGTATTTTCGGCACATTGTGTTGATAGTTATTTTGACATTATTTGAAATGCTAGAGGGTTAACTGCCAACCACAGTATGAAATGCAAGTAATTTGTCTATTTTTGAGTGGTAGGTAATGAATATTAGTCTTTGTTTTACCGTTAAGTTCTTATCATTGTACTGATGACCTGTTTTCATGTCAATCAAATTAATAACTGTATTTTCATCTAAGACTCTAACACTCAAACAAATAATTATTCAATTTGCCTTTTCAGTATGACACTCATGATAATCCCATGCATAGTATATGGAATTTTTGAAAAGTTACTTACTATGGGGGTTAACAAATGAATGTATGGCAGTCCAACATTTGCTCCGACAACAGTTTTCTCTAGTTACAATATCTTATAAGACAAAGAGTTGGGGTTAGGGTTTCCATTGACTTTCCAGTTCAGAATATTAGGATTAGGGTCCCGGGGGTAGGGAGGGGGGTCGCTCTCCACACAGCCTGCTAGGCACCCGCATCCAGAAAAAGTGTCGAAAAGAGTCCCTTTTCCAGCCTTTGGACGTCGTTGATGTCCTTTAGAAAAAGGGTAGCCTTTTCAGTACCATTCTCCTGCAATCACCACTAAGGGCCACCGCACACTATGCGATTTTCCGTCGCACGACTTACCGATTTGCATCTGAAATAAATCCCGGAAATAAATCAGCGTGTACGAAATACTGTACATGTATAAGCTTTGTTTTTTTATTTCGGATCCAAGTCGGTGCAGTCGTACGACAAAAGTCGTGTAGTGTGCGGAGGCCTTAAGGGTATCCTTTTCTCACATGTCATGCCATTTAGAGTTACTAATTTGGTTATGTAGATCATGCCATTTAGGGATTCAAATTTTAGTAGATCTAATAATAACTCCAAATGAATGATTTCATGTACTGGCGAATGTTTGATTTGTTTGATATATGAGATTCGCCGGTACGTAATGTCACCGACGGTTTGTTGATTAGGAAAATTATTTAAGGATTATGAAGTGAACCTCTTCGGGTTGTGCAATGTACAATAATGACGTTTTAGATGAGAAGGACACTTGAGTAGGGTATCGAGTTAGTTCATTTCACTGTTTACGCCACTTAGGGTATCAAATTAGTGGATTCCCTGTTCACGCCACTTAGGTTATCAGAATAAGTGGATTTCATAGGATTTACGCCACTTAGGGTAGCTTTTCTCATGTGTTACGCCATTTAGGGTTGTAAATTTGGTTATGGAGGTTACGCCGTTTAGGGTGCATTTCCGAGGTTGTTGGACACGGGTGGGTAGCAGACTGCATGGAGAGTGACCCCCCAGGCTTAGGGTTTGGGATTGGATTAGGGGTATGAGTAGGGTTGAGGTTAGGGATAGTATATGACATAATCATCACAGCAATTGTCACCAGAGCAAATGTCATGGAACTAAATGTTCACTGTGATTATTTCCTCAGCAATGGTATTGCCTACCTGTGCGGCCACCTTCACAGCCTGGGTGGCACCGTCAGACACATGGAGGCTCTACAGAGAACAGGGTCATTGGAGCTAGAGGTGGAAGACTGGAAGATCAATAGAATGTAAGCACACAAAAAGTTTTTATCAGATGATATATTACATTGCTATCTAAAACAAAGGTCCTTTACACCATGTATCGGGTCCAAATAGGGGTACATCGGGTGGT
>JZLH01S0305241.1:0-13268 GCA_001188425.1 Eucidaris tribuloides | reverse complement strand
ACAGACAAACAAATACACATACATGAATACACAAGCATGTACAAAATATAGCCCAGATTGCTAACAAATCTGTCGTTTACTTTTGATATACACCTTAATAATACCTTAATATAACGTTCTTGTGTTTACATTTGTATTTCAATTGATTGTGTTAATTTGTTGCACAGACATTTCGTGGTCTGTTGCGTTTTTAATGTGTGTATTAACTCTCTGTAACTTATATTATATTCTTGTAAAACAGTCGTGTGTATTTTAAAGGGTTCCTGCATGCAAAGATAAGTGCGTAAACTTTTTTTCCAGACTATTTCTAATATCTAAAAATAAACTTATAAATGAATTCTGCAATCAATTGGCCCTCAAACAAAGTTAAATAGATCCCAACATTTTCTCCAGAACCCTCTCCATATTAAGAGATGTATCTCCTCAACCCCCAAGAAACCCTTGTAAGCATGGGTTCATGTAAACTTCTTAAACACGCCTCCATATGGGTAAAGGTTTCGAGAAAATAAACCTCACATCTTCGTCTGTCATTACCCACCCTTACCCCCAAACCCCATAACGAGTAGCGCCCAGTCAGTGGCGGTATGCACCAAGGGGCATTCGGGCATCCCCCGACCTCAGTTAGAGGTTTTGCCCCCATTCCCGGTCAGAATGGGATTTTGTTGTTGTTGTTTTTGTTTGTCACGTTGATTTGAACTTGGAAACAACGCGCTGTTTGGACTGAGGACCCTTTATGGCTTGTCACACTGATAACCACACTTTGTCTCCTTCCCTCCCATTTTTTAAATCCTGGTGGCGCCACTGCGTCAAATACCTCCATCTTAAATTCTTGACTCGTGTTACATCCACACTTAAACCTTCTGTTACGAAAGACACTGTATCACATCAAAGTTTACAGACTTTTGTTACTGGAAAACATTGTTCACTGAGCATGCGCGACGAAAATGAGGAATGGTTATGTAAGGCTTATTTTTCAGTATATAAACATTTATTTTTGTTCAGGTGTTGTAAATTATATCTTTGTATTGTGCATTATCTTTTCCGTGTGATTATTGATGATGTGTCCGTGTTATTCTATTGAAATTATTGCGTTGTTGACATGTCATCATGCCAACTAGTGATGTAAAGACATATAACAATAATTATGACATGTTTCTTTGTGTTCATTGTTATAATACATGTATACATATATCTTGTCGAAATATCACACAACAGCTGTGTAACCACTATCTTTAGCGTTATTGAAAATTTTTATTATCAAACATTAGCATTTGCACACATTTGTAACGAATAATTGTCTATCACGTACATGTCTATAAGTTTTTGGCTCTGTATATAAGTGAGCTTATTATCATGCATGGTAAGCATATTTCGTAGCATTAAGTGTAATGTGTATAAGGCTAAATAACGCAATTATTAATACAACTGCTATAATTCATTGTAGATACATGTAGGAAATTTATATTGCATGATATTTGTAAATACTCGTTATCTTTCATATACTACATTATTGTTCATTGATTGGTTGAAAGTATATCACAGATAAAAAATAACTGCACTACTGTACGAGTCCATGAGAAAGTGCAAAAAGTACTATTTACGGATCTAATCCGTGCATAGTACTTCTGTCGCAATATCAATAATAGAGGGCGCCATATGATTTGACTCGGAGTTCCTTGATTTGACCCATGATATTGATTGATCGGTCAGCTTTTAGGGAATCTGACTATCTGAGAGGTCGAGGGGAGCTTGCTCAGCCTCAAGCTGGCAGCGAGAATTCAACGAACATCGAAACCGCGGAAATACTGATAAAATGTTGAATTTTTAAGAAATTTAAACAATGGTGCTCCAAATGTAACACTGTCGGAAAGGTATGTCCTTCCCTCTTGATATTAGTTTTTTCTTCACAATTAACTTTCATAATATTCGTTTTTTCGCTCCCTGCGCACTAGCTATGCCTGTAATAGCCATATGTGAGTTCTACATCGAAATGGAGAGCACGACCACTGTCGTCAGTTGTCGTCAGTAATCGTGCTCTCCACTTCGATATGTAGTAGAACTGATCTTTTCGAAGTCGAGGAAGTATACCGCAGATATAGAAGAAGTGTACCGTGGATAGCAGTGTGAGAGGTCTGAGACTGGTCTTGGTTTCGAGACCAGTTTGCTTGGTCACGGTCTCGGTCTTGGTCTCGAACACTCTGGTCTTGGTCTTGGTTTCAAACCTCATGGTCTCGGATTTTTCAGCCAAGGCCAGCCCTAGGCCAAAAACTAAATAATGATTCTATATATCTTCGGGGCTGCCCCTCCCCTTTGGCAAAGTAGTACTATTACAGTCATCACCTCGGGCCCATAGTTTTAACTAGAGCCTCTCATGACAGAAAATATTTGTATAATATTTTCAAGTCGTACTCTTGTAGGGCGCTCCAAATGAAAATTAGTCAACGCGAAAGTGATTAGGCATTGGTTAACAACACATATTGTATTACGTATATGTAAGTTTAAATGCCTTGTTGAAGTTTATATCACAGACATGTATCGCATAGTAAAATCAAACCAATCAATCATAGTACTGTTGTGATTTATCAAAATTGAAGTTAGCTGTTTGTTATAAAGCAAATGTAACACTCTTCTCTCTCTTCTGTATTTTCGTTTGGCTTTACTTTTTTTTATATGTAATATTTTTTTATGGAAATAAATCAATTAAAGCTGCTTCAGCGTTTTAAGCTTTGATTGAAGATTAAAACAAAATTACATCTTGCTTACCAATATGACTGTGTGTTTACTGCATCAAGTATACTAGAATTGCATTAACGCTTAGGTCGGTTTGCTATACATGTATTGTAATAATTATGTATTTCAGCTAAGATGTTTGTTAAAATTGGGGAGAAAATTTTGTATTTTGTGTTACTTATATTCGTCCGTTGAATGCATTAACCCCAAGTTTAGTTTTGAAGATTTTTTATTTTATTTTAAAGCTTTATGCCCAAAAGTCATATCCCAGCAATAACAGATTCTGAATAGCTTTAGTTTTTTTGAATTAATTAATGAAAATCTCGAGATTTTCGACTATATTTTACATTATAGCATCCAAAGGGTTAATAAGGTGTTATGGTTATATGAGTTATACCTCATCTGAAAGAGTAGACTGATGATTAACCCTTTGGATGCTATAATTGTAAAATATAGTCGAAAATCTCGTGGTCCCCCCCCCCGAGATTTTTCATTAATTAATTAAAACAACTAAAGATATTCAGAATCTGTTATTGCTGGGATATGACTTTTGGGCATAAAGCTTTCAAATAGAAAAAATCCCCAAAACTAAACTTGGACTTCAAGCATTTTCTAAACTGAATTAATAGAGACCTATCTTAGCTTTATACTCTGAAAAACTGATCTAATGAAAACTCAGTTATCTCATTTTAGTGTATATAGTATCATTCGCTTTTCTTTGGTGTATCAGATATACTCGTCTGTTAAGTGCTTTATGTTTATATTGAAGTTTAAAACTGTTATAATGAGTTTGATTTGGGAAATTTAAATACCTGAAGTCAATATTGTGTAGTATTTGTAAGTACTTATTATCTTGCATTTTCGAGGCAATGCTTTGTATGACTAACGTTTGTAACATATGAAAAAAAAATGAAAATGCGGGAGAGGCCTTAAGGTTGATAAAGGAGACACTTTCTATCCCCTCACTCGACGAGGTCGAAGGGGAACGTCGTTTACATTAAGAAATAGGCATGTAAGTGCACCTCTGCACCTTTAAAGTGCAGACCAATGTTACACCGGGAGCACCTTTACGGATGCAACTTTGCACCTTTAAGCTTGAAAGGTGCAAAGTTGCACCCGTAAAGGTGCTCCCAGTGTGACATTGCTAAAGGTGCAAAGTTGAACCTATTTTTCTTAGTGTGTTGTCTGTCCTTCCGTCCGTCCGTAACACTGGTTTCCTTTCGATGACTTCAGTAATATTTGACATATTTTAATGACATTTACAATGAAGGTATACTTAATATCAAAAAACAGCTTAAGTTCGATTTTAGAGTATGTAGAGCAAAGTTCAAAGGTCATAGCTTATTAAGTGCGAAAAAAGCTATGTAACTTGTTTCTGTTTGATATTGCATAGATGTCAAAGATCATAGCTCATTAAATATGTGAAAATGTGTATGCATTTAAAAATGTTGTTTCTGTTCGATAACTTTATCGAAGCAAATTTAGACAGATTGTAATGTAAGTTGGTGATACATGGTATGAAAATATAGCCTTAGTTTGAGCTTTGATAATGTTGACCAAAGGTCAAACTGTACAGTTCATTAAATATGCATATAGACCATTTGTATCCGGCAAGGGATGGTACGCTTTGCGTTGTTACTCTTTTTATCGGCGTATTTAGGCAACGTGCCTTGTTAAGGATTTTGACAGACATCCGTTTTATATTAAGATCAAATCGACCAATCATAACGCTGTTGTCTTTTTTCATTTTGAAATTAAGACATTAATTATTAAGAAGATTGAGCAGCAAATGAAATTAATATCCATTCTCTGTTTTAAAATGAAAATGTTCACTGTGAGTGAATTTTAGTAAACAGTGAATTTAGAAAACGTGTGGTTTTCACTCATTTAGAGTGACCTCAGGGATCACTCAGGAATTCTTGAGGTCTCTCCAAAATGAGTGAAAGTGCACATGTTAACGTTAAGTTCATTTTTTTCTAAAATTCACTCCTTTAAGGATGAATATTTTCACTCATTTTTATTATGAGAGTTTGTTCTAAGTGATGTATCGTGGAGGCATATTTTCGTGATAAGCTTAATCAATTCGTATGCCAATGACAATTATAAACAGTAATAATAAAAAGCCACAGTTTAGAGAGTGTACATAATGATGTCAATTTTGCATGTCAGGTCTAAGCTCTTATGCGTTTGTACCCATATTGTGCAAGCATAATATGGAAAAAAATTCATGTGAGTGTATTATATCCATTAAGATAAGTTTTAAAGCTCTTGTATATATCGCTTAGTTTGATTTGGTGTGTATCGTGATATTTAACTTCTATCAAAGTGGTACCTACCTGGGCCGTCACTAGAGGTGTTGGGGGGGGGGGGGTGGGGTGGGGGGTGACACCCATTCATGCTCTTAATCGGCAAATCACGCACGCCAGTCGGCATTTTCATTTAGGCCAGTCGGCATTTGACCATGCAACACAAATTAAGGGGGTTGTACTGTTAAAAAAATTGGCCCCTGCCCCCCCCCCCCCGCTGGTCGGATACTTGTTTTGTCTGGGGATTTTTTTATTTTTTTTTTTTTTTTTGCAGGGCAGGCATTTTTTTTATTTCGTCGTCTGGCCCTCCCCCCTCCCCCCCCCTCTCCACGCTTACCGGTTTTCTGTTGGCGCTAGTAAAACATGTTTTTATGGCCGGCAATTTTTTCCCGACGGATGTCGCCCCTTAAGACTTTACTCTGGCGCTGCCCCTGCAATCCACATTCAAAATGGTCTAGTGACGGCCCTGGTTGCGAATAGTTTGTAGTACGTAATGGTATATGTGTTAGGATTTGGCGCTAAATAGCGGGTGGTATATGATGTGTGTTGCTGATATTGACATAAGCAGAAAATACTAGAAGATTTTTTTTTTTACTAATTAAAACAAATGTACAGATCGTTATGCATTAAGTATGATAAAAATACGTTTTATTTAAAAAAAATACTTAGCTGATGGTAGCGATTCATTCAGATTGCTAAGACAATCTTTCCGGAGTAATTTCTACTAATTATGTAGTCAGTGTGAATGCTGTTCAATATAGGGATGGTTGGCTGCATAGAAACAGTCTTAATTTACTATCAAGTGAAAAGCGTCTGTGACATTTTCAATACCATGAAACACTCAGTGATAAAATTTTATCAACAGCAAAATGTTTCTGTGACTTCTCGTATTACTGTTCTTGTAGATAAGTTGTTGATTTTTTTGGTAATTGTTTTTCATTTGAATTACGATTCGCTCATGCATGACTTACAAAAAATAACACAAATACTGCCTCATGACAAAAATTGAAACATAACTTTTGATCGACAAAAGCAAATCAGAGGAGATGATGCTTTTCGGAACGAACTTATTATTTTTGCACATAGACTACTGTATAAGTGCTCATACCCACAAAGACAAAACAACATCTGCATGTATAACTCCAACATACATAAATGGCTCATTGAACTGTAGAATCATGTTTTAACAGTAGAAATATGACGAAAATTTGCTACATTATCGTCCCTAATCAGACTGTTGGTGAAATAATTCCCTTCATGGTGGTTGCTGTGTTGTGCCTGCTAATAAAATATCAATTGGATCTTCAATTTATTGTACCTTAAAGTCATTTTCTTATTCTCGTGTGAGACCTTTTGCGTATACTAGGGCAGGCACCTCATGTGAACCACTGACGTAGCTCTGGTGTGCTACTGTGCGGGAATGCGTGTGATTGTGGGTGTGTGATCGCACTTGCGTATGTGTGTGTCCCTGGTGTGTGTTTCGATGAGTATGTGCGTGCGAATTTGCGCATGTCACATATCCCCACATGTATAAAAGCAGAGGGCCGAAGTCAGAAAATGGGAGTTTCTTTTAACCATCTATTCAAACTAAGTACACTAGGCTTATTTTCAAACTTAAAAGTAAAACAAACAATATTCAAGAGGTCTACCTTAAAAAAAAAATGTTGCGAACTCCTCCATATCCAATATGACATCTAAAATGGCTACCATTTTGATGAAAGTTCACATTTTTAGGATAAAATTTGTTTAGAACATCCAAAATCCCCATAAATTTGGTGTCGTTTCAAAGCATATATACTGCTAACAATCTGATATCACAGGAATGAGGGTGACTTTCATGATGAACATGGGTCAAACTTGTTACTGACATTTCGCCCAAACCGAAAATATCAACAATGCGTATTTTCTCTTAAATCTAGAGTTCAATTACAAATTGATGTGATACTTTCCCAGAATTTCCCCAAATATAAAAATATAAAATACAACATTTTCGTACAAAAATAGAACTTGAAATAGAACCAGATTTTATTGTACTGATTTGGGCTACCCTTTTAAATATATGAAATAATAAATAAGTATTGTAATCAGCATAATATACCTAACATGCCTAAGTGAGATTTAAACAATGTGCCCATGCAGAACATACACTAAACAACTATTGGGGTTTTGCGCATTTTTCAAAATCTGAATAATTTCTGATCTTCAGATTTCAATCCTTTATAAATAGCCTAAGGGCATGAATAATGTTTTGCTGTCTTATAGGAGGGTTGCGAATGAGATTCCTTACCTTTAACGGGGAGAAGGTCGCATGAACGCCATTTTAATTTGATTTGTTTACGCATTGATTCACGCTGAGAAACGACGAAGACAACGTAAGAGATAGGAAGATCATATGTTGTCAATTTCTTCTTTGTTTGGGAATTATCTGCGGACATCTACCCAAATTCATAATTGTAAGCTCTACCTTATGCCTTTAGCGGTGGATCATATACGTACTATGTTTACGATACCATAGGTTATACAACTGAAATACCGCTTCAGGACAAAAGATAGTGTTCGACATTTTGTATTTGTTTATTTATTGTGTAACAGGGAATGAAAAGCGAACAAACATGTCACGTCTGTGATGGATCTTTCATTGACTTTTTTTTTCAGAAAGCTTAGGATAAAAATAACATATTGAGTAAAAAAATATGTATTTTGTAACCATCCTACACGTGTCTTGATATAAGTTCAACCTCTGGAGCATCAACTAATTAGGTTATATGTTGAGTTCTTAATTGAAATCTCATTTAAATTTGATGATGGTGGAGGTGGTGGTAATAATGATGATGATGATGATGATGATGATGATGATGATGATGATGATGATGATGATGATGGCGACGACTACACTACACCTAGGAGGAAGAAGACGAGGAGGGGAAGGGGAGGAAAGGGGGAAGAATGAGGAGGAGCAAGAGTGGAAGAGAATGGTGGTGATGATGATCACGAGGATGACGATAATAATTATTATTATGATGATGATGATGATGATGATGACGACTTCACTACACCAAGGAGCAACAAGACGAGGAGGAGAAGGGGAGGAAGAGATGAAAGGGGAAGGGTAACATGAGGAGGGGTTACCAAGAGTGAAATAGAATGGTAATTATGATCATGAGGATGACAACGACGACACGACGACGACTATGATGATGATGACGACGACGACGACGATGATGACGATGATGATGATGGTGGTGGTATTGGTGGTGGTGGTGGTGGTGGTGGTGGTGGTGGTGGTGGTGGTGGTGATGGAGATGATGATGATGATGATGATGATGATGATGATGATGGTGACGGATGGTTCACTGAAGACCTGTCCCACTCTTCAAAGATCTCTGATAACGAGGTCATTACTGTGACTTGGTTTATTAAATGAGGTAAAGTTATTTAGAAGAAAAAGATATTCTGTTTTAATATGACACATATTAAATCATACATATTGTGAAATGTAGATACCGGCATCTGATACCTAAACTAATTTTCTTCTGATCATGCATGTATCATATTTTAAAAGATACATTCTAGAGTTTTTGTCTATATTTGTTAGTCATAAGAAATCAGACATTTATCGGAAAAACACCCCACTCACTTTGTAATAACCTTGGGCATATTTCACTGAGAAGCGTTTTCCCTAATGAGAGGAAAATGTAGGCGTACATTTGATACATTAGCTGTAACATTATCCGTCGCCATGAGGTGAACACATTATCACCGCGGAAATAAGAATGGGTATATTTTATTTTCTAAAATCACTAGATTAAAGACAATGTTTCCAGTTTAAAAATCTGAACAACATAACCCTCCATGCATGCTATTAGTTTCTCTGATAATACCTAAAGTCCTAGAAAATGCAGTTCAAAACAATTCCAGTTTCCTCTCATAGACTGCTGTGTTATATATATATTTTTTGTCCAAAGGACATTAACTCATATACCACTGTTTCTCTGTATTTACTAGTGACAGCATAACTCTCTCGAATTTTGTGTTCTAGTGTGTTTATGTGTCCGTTGAAACGCTATTACAGAGCTCAAAATAATACAAATGTTCGACAATTTTGTTTTATTGACCCCCTACAATGTTAAATAGGCCTAGTATCTTTAATGTTTAACCGGCTAAACCACATCGTTGTCGTAGAACGTAGTACACCATATTGCTTTTGTTTTTTTTATCCTTTTTAAGGAACGTGCCAGGAGTTTGTTACTGCATTAAAGATGAATATTTTCGTATCATAATCCCATGAAAAGCAAATTGGGACGATTCTATTTTTATGATGAAAGCTAACAAGTCAGAGGCCGTTTTTTTCGGCTTGATATATCAAGTGATGATTTACATGTACACCGTCCTTTGTCTCAAAATCTTCTGATACAAGAAAGACCTCTTTGATCCTTGTAACCCGATAAACCAGTATTGTCGCGTTGAAGATTAAGTTATTATTGCCGGGGTATATTATTTTTCCTTTCACTTGATGCATAATTAATAAACAACCTGCCTATTGCATTACATGAGTATCATTGCACTAATATCGCCCCTGCTAGGGTGTAGCAAGTATTTCAGCCAGGAAGGGGGGGGGGCATAACCTACGTGTATAATGTAAATAACAGATGTAGGAAAACTGTACTGCGATTATTGTACTGTAAATTATAGAATATTTTCCTCTGGATAACGAACATAATTCATGCATATGACCTAATTCATACGAACCACAACGTCATTCGGAATCATTAATGATTGAAGCGAATTAAGGAAGTTAAAAGGGAACCGCACGCGTGTGTCCCCAGCTACCACCTGCTCCGCATCGGCCCGTCTCTTCTTTCGCTTTTTGTGTCTGAGGAAACGATCAAATGCCAATGTCAAGGTGGGCAGTCACATTAAATTCTCCTCATTGTCCCAGCAGCTTTTATTATTTAATAAGGCACTTGATACTAACGAAGTAACATGGAAAACGATACCGTGGATGGAAAAAGCACGTGTGCTCATCACGTGTCGCGATCACTCCTCTGTTGCGATCGGAATAACTTAAACGGATTTTTGTTCCAATTATGCAAGCGATGACATTTGGAAGTTGCGAATTAACGACTTGTGTCACACTAAGAAAAAAAAATAGACGAGTACGGCGGACGTCCAGAGCCATCAACGTTAGTTTGCATGCAGAATATGCATTTTTGACAGGTTTAGCTTGGTAAAATGAGCTTTATTTCCGAAAGTGGATTAACACTTTTGTTATAACCACGTTTGCGCTTCGAAAATGTCCATACACAGCGTCCTATTGGGGAAAACTAGAATGGCCACTCATTGAATTTCACTTTTTAAAAGGCAGTTAAGCCCAGGTTTAGTTTTGGGGATTTTTTTTTTTTATTTGAAAGCTTTATGGCCCAAAGGTCATATCACACCTAAATACAGATTCTGAATGTCTTTCGTTTTTTCATAATTAAGTAATGAAAAATCTCGGGGGGGGGGGGAACCCCCGAGATTTTTCGTACCCCCGAGATTTTCGACTATATTTTAGCATTATATAGCATCCAAAGGGTTAATAAGGTATTAAGGTTATCTGAGTTATACTCATCAGAAAGAGCGGACTCCTGCTCTTTCAGATAGGTAGAAACTCAGATAACCTTAACACCTTTTTACCTCTTTGGATGCTATAATGTAACATATAGTCGAAAATCTCGGGGGTACCGAAAAATCTCGGGTTACTTAATTATGAAAAAACGAAAGACATTCTGAATCTGTTATTGGTGTGATATGACCTTTGGGCATAAAGCTTTCAAATAACAAAAAAATCCCCAAACCTAAACTTGGGGGCTTTAATGATTGTTTTAAAATACAAATTTTTAGGGCTTCATTTTGGACTTTATAAGAGACACACATAGCATGAAAGATCATGTAGCTCGGTTTTTTTTTTAAATCGTGAAAGAAACTTTGTAAAATTGTGCCCCTAACAGTGCAGGTCAGTTTTGTGGTTATGATATTAGCTAAAGTAGTTTAGATATTGGTGCTAGATATCTCGAGATCCGGTCTCAAGATAGGCAATCTGTGATCTCTATCTTTTTCTTTTCTTTTTCACTTGTATATTTTATTGACTCACGTTATCAACATCGATTGGCAAGAGGAAGAAAAGGAGAAGGAATTGAGTCGAAGTATGTTCGCATTTACATCAAAGACTTAACACCTACCAACTTATTACAAACGACCGTGAAATTGGGTTTTCCACCTCTAAGTCCTTTGCCTCGTAAATCATATCATGGAGGCATATAAAAGTCTGACATAATAATCCTCGAAATATAATTTGTGCGCTGTGCTAAAATATGCAAGGGAAAAAAACTTAACCAAAAGAAAAACATTTCGGATATGAAATACACAATCTTCACTTGGAATGTAGAAGAAGTTATAGGTTACCTAGTGCTACCACTTTCATATTGTAACATAATCAGAAAAATTTTGGATTGAGCCATAAGTTTGATATCCTACATATAATTGAGAACTGTTACGTGACACTACTTTGATCGGTGCAAACAGCAAGTAGAACTAATGTTATTTCTCCCTTTTTTCTAGTTCAGTGAATGAAACCGATATGTATTTCACAGGTTGGGTAGTAATTTCTCATTTATTCTCTCGGTATGAGTCGATCAAATCTGTTATTTGGTTGCTGAGGGGATGCTTTTACCGACAACACCTGTAGAGGAAAAAGTATAATGTACACGAACAAGAATTTTAGCTCATATTTCATTTTGTACTAAGTATCAACATGGCGACGATTATACATGTACTTAAAACATAATAGCAGTATGACACTTATACTTCAGTCAGCATGCAAGGAGATTACAATTTCAGATCTTAACTTTGTTCTCTTTGGCGGAGCCAGATAAACGGGCATCGCTGTTTTGGGGTGAGGTACAGTGATGACACAAGTGTATGTGTGTGTGTGTGTGTGTGTGTGTATGTGTGTGTGTGTGTGTGTGTGTGTGTGTGTGTGTGTGTGTGTGTGTGTGTGTGTGTGTGTGTGTGTGTGTGTGTGTGTGTGTGTAGTGTGTGTGTGTGTGTGTGTGTGTGTGTGTGTGTGTGTGTGTGTGTGTGTGTGTGTGTGTGTGTGTGTGTGTGTGTGTGTGTGTGTGTGTGTGTGTGTGTGTGTGTGTGTGTGTGTGTGTGTGTGTGTGTCGGGACGGGGGGGGGTTGTATGTCAATGGTGTCTCATCGCATAATCAGAATGTCTCGTTGAGCTACGGGGCAATGTAAATTGGGTAGGCCCAGGTATAACGTGCTCCCAGCCCCGCAGGGGCTGCCCCGCGTTACCGTATAGTTCAAGACGTCTAGTTCAGCAAAGACGTTAGCAAAACACCTGTTGTTTGTAAGTACAGTGCAGGTTGAACATTATGTACCAGTAATGATACATGGTTTACAGACTTTTCCTGGCAGAATTTTCGGTTAAATTACATGCCCATAGGCGACACAGAAAGCAAAAGCGCCCTCTCTTAAACGATGAAATGGGCACGAGTTTATCTTCATTGCCCAAAACCTGTATACCAGTTACCACGTCATACGTATCACTGCAACATGCAATATTTGATATATTCTGAAATGTTTTTATGCCAGTTCGATTTAGGTCCCACGACATCCAATTTCAAACGCATACTGACTTCTGTTGATGCTTATTGTTCAGCTCACCTTCCAAGATGATGATGTTCATGCAGAATATGAATTAAGATGATCGGGAGGATTATTTTGAACGGTGGGGCTTAGCAGGGTGTAGAAAAATGTTGAACAATTATCTTAAAACATGTGATACATATTTTTACGAAATATTTAGTGATTTTGTGATGTACAGAGCAATAGATATCAACAGAAGTCAACATGCGTTTGGGTGTCGTAGGACATTTTAATATGCTATGTGCTATAATCCTGCGTGTCCAACCTTTGGTCACCAATTCTAATCATGGACCATCTAATTTGGGTAAATCAACCAGTGTTTAAAAACTTTCCATTGATCTATGGGACAAAATTACAGATTGTTTTACTTCTGACTGCCTTTCAATTGGCGTCGGAGATTTTGGAAAAGAAAACACACACACACACACACACACATACACACACACACACACACACACACACACACACACACACACACACACACACACACACACACACACACACACACACACACACACACACACACACACACACACACAC
>JZLH01S0305213.1:5561-15761 GCA_001188425.1 Eucidaris tribuloides | reverse complement strand
CGCTTGCCCCCCCCCCACCCCACGTGAAATTTGTCATGGTTCAGAGAGGCTTGTATAGATACACTTTAGTTTCTCACCTCCCCCCCCCCCCGATCCATTTGGCTCGTTCACTTCTGATCCCCCAAATAATTCGGTTTATTATTTGGCTCATTAAGCCACCGGTGCAAAGTACCGATAGTCCTGATTCTTGATGGAGTAATCCCTTCTATCAGCTCACACAGAAAGCTATACTGGGATGACGTGTGATCACATGCCAAAAGGGGGTGTCCTGTTTATGAACAGTAATATGTCTTAATGTAATCCATGTTATCTAATGCAAAATGATGCACATCAGTATGTCTAGTTCAGCCAAATAATAAAGACATCACGTTACAATTTCTCCATTTTTTTTTAAATCTGAGCTACATGATCGGTGATACAGTCAAAAAATTAAGCCCTGCAAAAATTGCAGTTCAAACCTATCATTAAGTGTTTTTAAAACGTAAATATTAATGAGCGATCATTTCAGTTTCCCCAATAAAAGTTATAGAAGTTTTTCTACGGGACATAAATTCCTGTGCCATTATCTGGACATATATATTTAGCTAGGGACAGCATAAATGTTGAGTATTAAATCAATTTTTCTTTACTTAAGACGATGGCTTTCTGCATTCCACAGCTATTACAAAGTTAAATAATGTTATATGATTAATTCAATTATGAATTTATTAAATGCTATCTTTTGTCGTACCGATACCATTTGACCAAAACAGTTGAAATTGTGTATTGTATGTTGTAAACTTTGACAATACTTTGTGCTCTGAAAATGGTACGCATTATATTGCTTGAAAGGCAGAAAATAAATCAAATCAAATCAAATGGACCATTAACAATGCGACTCTTTTTATAGGCGTAAAATCGGTCCAAATTGTGTCTTCTTGTTTCCCATATAGGGAGAGCAGAAAAACGACACAGACGATTTTATGAGCGTTCAGGCCAACATCAACGAACGTCGACGAGAGGTCATCCGCAAGACATGCCAAGAACACCCCGAGTTAGCCCAGGATCCAATAACAGACAACACGTTCAGACACATCTATTTCAGCGACCAGCACAAACTCCTCTACTGTTTTGTCCCTAAAGTTGGTTGTACTAACTGGAAGAGAGTGATGATGATCTTAAATGGTGCTGGAAAGGATGTCAGTGGTATGAGCTCCTATGAGGTTCATTCTCATAACGGGATGAAAAGATTGTCAGACTTGTCGCCCTCGGAGAGGAACCTTCGATTAGAGACGTACACCAAGTTTGTGTACGCGAGAAATCCATTTGTTCGCGTGTTGTCAGCGTTCAAGAAGACATACGGCAATGCCGTCCAATATCGGAAGGATCCTTACTTCCATCAATTTGCGAAAACGATAATGAAGAAATTTCGACCAAATGCTACTCCTGAAGAGCTGAGGACGGGAGAGAATATAACATGGACAGAGTTTGTAACATTTTTGACTCAACCACAGAGACCATTTTTCGACGACCACTGGGAGGAAATGTATAAAGTGTGTGCTCCATGCAAAATAAATTACAATTATGTAGGACACCTGGAAACAGTGGAAGATGATGCAAAATTTATGCTCAAGAAGTTGAATTTAGACTCGCTTGTTGCGTATCCATCTCGTGGTAACAGTCATCCTACAAACATCGACGCAGAATTTGAGAGACCGTTCAAAGAACTACCCGAGGAAAATTTGGAAAGACTGTGGCAAATATTTTCAATTGATTTCGATTTATTTGACTATCCCAAACCAGGTTTTATACCATGAATTTGTGCAAAGAAGTTTCTGCTTTTAACAGTGATAATCTCTATTAAAGCTACTAGCAAACATTTGCCACAGTTTAAAAAATGTGAGCTGCATAATCCTCCACGCTCCAAGTGTCTTTGATATAAGGTCTAAAATGAAGCCCTGAAAAAAATGTATTTCAAAATGATGAATTAGTGCTTTAAAACAGTGAAAATCTACAAGCATTCAAATTGACCGGATTCACCTGCCCATTTTGTCCCATAGACTTACTGTGTGTAGATCTAGGCTATTTATCATCCACCGGAGTAGAAATTGTTTATTCATGCATACCTTGTCATTGCCAGCATAACTTCCAAAACTTTTGCATTCTAGGGTGTTAATTTGTCCATTTGAACACTACTATGTAGCTCAGATATCAAAGTTTGACATTTTTTTTAATTAAAGCTCCACAATGTTATCCTATCACTTTAATATAAAATTCTATTGCATTTTTATTCCATAATTATGTTTATCATAGCAGTTCCATGATTAAACCTCGATGTTCAAATTCTAGATGCCTTTTTAGCCAATTTCTGCTCGGGTGTGACATTCTTAAAGACATTCACATGAATGTGGAATTAATTAGAATGAAGTATATTCTTAGAAATCCAAGAATGAGAGTTCGAGAAAATTTAGTTTAACTATTGAGAGGATATGATTTTTACAAAAATTCTAATTAATGAGTATGTCGCTTTTAAAACGGTACATTGCAATTTTGCTTGTAAGTTCAGAACAACTCTCCATCGATTGGGTAAATGAATTATCACAAGTTTGATTTTTTAAGACAAAAATTTAATGTCCTTATTTGTCAGATATGTGACAGCTATGATAAACATGTATGGCTTTACAAGATGCTAGGTCCAATGCTATACTGCTCGCCGAGGAAATGAAACGTTATGATAGGTCGTATTCAAAGTAGACAGAATGTTGTTCAGATGTGACAACACACACTTTCACGGACTCGGGAGCAGTGGAGACGATTTCATTCAACGATAGGGTCGGAAACACTGAAGGCGAAGTATACCA
The DNA here is from genome assembly GCA_001188425.1 of Eucidaris tribuloides. Taxonomy (NCBI): domain Eukaryota; kingdom Metazoa; phylum Echinodermata; class Echinoidea; order Cidaroida; family Cidaridae; genus Eucidaris; species Eucidaris tribuloides. Next base: position 12,921 of record JZLH01S0305213.1, on the reverse strand, counting down.
TTGCGCGAGGAAAAGCGCCCGAAATATACATTTATATCACTTATTCATAATAAGTTAAAGACACTACATAACAGTGTGGAAGCCTTATTTAAAAAATTGTCAAACCCTGCTTTCTGACACATCTGGTAGTGTTTGGATGGACAAATAAACACCTTAGAACACAAAAGTATGGACAGTTATGCTGTCACTAGGTACAATATGTGCAAATCAAATTGCACATTAATGATCCTATCCAGTGATAGGAATGCGCAAACAGCAGTCTAGGGGGAAAGCGGAATGCTCTCTCAATAGATTTTACTTTTTAACAAGCACTTACTGATCAGTTCTTAAACATGCAACTTTTTTCAGCCGGCGTGTCATTTTTTTAGAGCATGTCAGGAGACACTGGTAGCATGTCGGGGAATCATGCGCCTCAGATTTTTTTAACTATATATACTATGTTAAACAGTTGGCTAACATCCTTCCATCACACAAATTAGGTAAAAATAATAATGATTTTAAAAATGTGGTGCTTTAACAAAAAAAAAAACTCTTGTATCAAATGAAACGGATTCAGGAATACACAGTTCACGTGATTATGCACTCAATCTGGAGGTAGTGTAGAATATTTGTAAAACATCTTTGGGCTCTATATTTTGAAAAAATAATCACATTGAGCTTTAGAATTCAAGGAGTCGACAACCGTCACTCCAAGAAAAATCGAGGGGGTCATCCCCGTGCCCCCCCCCCCCTGCTCCGATCGCCGCCTATGAGGCGGAGACATGCAAATTATGTTGTTAACATTTTTGAAAACCATATCTCTTTAATAACCTAACCATAATAGCTTACACTCTCAATGTTCGATTTGTAACAATGTTCTGTCTTCACTGAATCACATTAAAGGCAGGGAATTTCATTTGCACCCATCCTGTAGCACGGTAAAACATCATTCATGCTCGTAGGCTATTAATGAAAGACATGTCTGTGAAATCTGAAGATCAGTAATTACCTAGAATTTGAAAAATGCACCAAAAAGTAACGGTCAGTTATACTGTATTAGGTCCATGGTTAGACTGCATGAAACCTCACTGAATGAAGTCAGTTCAGCGGGACCACATATATTTCAGTAATCATGTATTGCTATATAATCTGCAATGAGACTTATGAGTAAAATTTATGTTCATGAATTTATATCGTACAAAATTTTAATTCTGAATAAATGTCACATATAAACAAATAAACGTCTGAAATAAGGAGAAAGTTCTCCTCGTGTTATTGATTTCCATACTAAAATTAAATGATATCATTAAACAAATCAGGTACCGTAAATTCATAATGTATAGAGTGATACACCTTTTTACTCCTCACAACGCCATGATGCTGAAAAGTCAATTTTCGTGAAAATAATGCTTGTAAAACTTATTATTTATTTTAAAACAAATATATCTAATAAAAGTAACAGGACGAATTCACAGCCAAATAAAAACGATGAATTGATTGAAAATAAAACGTCCTTTGCATATATCTTACCAAACTATATTACTAAACATATCAATGATTACGCCACCAAACTTTTCAGGGGCAATACAGTTATATACGTACGTGTGTGTGTGTGTGTGTGTGTGTGTGTGTGTGTGTGTGTGTGTGTGTGTGTGTGTGTGTGTGTGTGTGTGTGTGTGTGTGTGTGTGTGTGTGTGTGTGTGTGTGTGTGTGTGTGTGTGCGCGCGTGTGTGTGTGCGTGTGCGTGTGCGTGCGCGCGCGCGTGTGTGTGTGTGTGGACAAGGGCATCAAGGACTTTTCTAAGACTTTATTGCTCCTTTATTTTATCAGAAAGGTGTAAACATGTAATTTTATTTCATTTTCAAATCAAAGAAATTGTTACCATATCACGTTACAGTCATATGGCATAAACAAAAGAATAAAAACATGATCATCTAGATAATGACATTCCATGCAACTTTGTCTTTTCGTACGGCAATTATACGTTTAGCTTTCTCAAGAAAAAATATAATGTATGGAATGTTCTCAATATCAAACTATTATCGAAATACTTGAAGAGTTTTATAGCAAAGGCCAATAAATGCCAATGTTCACTTTTTTTCGAATGGTAAGCAAACTGTTGTACAGCGAGAACGCTAAGTGGCGTTCATTTTCATTTTTTTGATTCACTGTCTAATTTAGCTATTTCGAACACAGTTTTATGACAAAACCCAGAAAACGCTACCTGACTTTCATGCCAAAACACAATATATCCACTCAGCCAATCAGCGTGCATATCATGCTCAAATTGGCGGGGCCAGAAAACCTCTACAGACGCAAATTGACCTCAGGCAGGCCAGGCGCGCGCTAGCATGCAGTGCACGGATAAACATTGATCGGCTGCTCCATCTCATCTCCTTGATCGGAATTCAATATGGATATGTATCATTTTGCAATGAAAATACAATTAAAGTAATCAATTGGTAAAATGCTATATAAGATCGAACTATATTTTTCAGATTTTTTTTTATTCCTTCAATTTCTTTGGATTTTTTTTAATTTCCTAAGAGTTTACCATGCATGATTTTTAAAATTTCCTCGGGTTTCCTAAAGAATAAAAATTTCATTAAAGGTTTCCTTAAATAATCAAAATTCTCTTAGAACCAGGAAAATTGCCTTGAAAGTGGAAGCATTGGAGACAATCTGAGTCTCAGTGCCTGACTCACCCTGAACAATAAATCAGGACATCATAAAGCAACATCATCTACCAATCCGATCAAAATCACTGTCTTTATCTTTATTTAATCATATCATGGAGAAACATTTTTGAGTGAATAAGGAAAGGGTTGAATACATGATATATTGTTTATAGGAATATTTAACGTTTAACGCTGGCTTAAGTATAAGAAGGAAAAAATACAAGATACAATAGAAATAAGGCGGAAAACAAAAGAGCAGTTCGACTGCGCACAGTCGATGAGTATGCCTCCACACTCTCATCCAATTTGATTTAAATTGAAATGCCTTATGCATGTATGAACCCAATCAGCTCAGAAGTTCTGAACTTACCATAGTGAATAGTTCAAATCAGACATGGACAATGCCCTGTGACATTTGACCCATGACCTTTCAACTCTGAACTCTAATCAGTTCACTATATAACTCATATTTGAGGCAAGATCGATTCGAACCTGGACACCAGCTTTTAAGTTATGTCATTAATGAGCTGAAATGATTTATACAACTTTGACCTTTCATCTCCTAAATCTAGTCAGTTTATTGAAGCCTCCTACTACATTGAAGCTAGTTGCATTTTGATCCGATCAGCCATTCTTGAGTTATGGTAACGAGCCCAAATCAGATATGCATGTACCCTCATTACCTTTGACATTTTAACTCTAAAATGTAATCAGTTAATTGGTGTCCCATACTACATATTTGCGATAATTTACATTGAAATCCGATTACTTCTTCATAAGTCATCGTAGAGACATACGTGATCCCAATTCATTAAAATCTGATCACCTGTTCTTGAGTTATCGCAGTAACGAGAACCGGTAACTGACAAACGGACAACCCGAAAACATGATAAAGCCCAACCTTGAAATATAGAACAGATTTGTGAATAGATAATAAGGTCTTTAAGGTTGTGTAAAACTTGATCACAAATCAAAGATACGTCACCACATTTTCTTTATATTAAAATATAATCATAATCAAAATCGTAATCATAATATTATTACATCCAAAAAATAAGTTATGTTTAATCTGACCAAATAGGTCCACGATCGTTTCTTGTTTGATGATGTGGTCAATGAAATAATATCCCCCTGATGACATTTGATTCTATTCGGTATGTCTGAATGGTTCCTTCTCCAAAGGTCATTACTACCAAATTTCATCGAAATTAATTTAAACCTTTCCAAATAGGCAACATTTTTCACAATTTTCAACAAATGGTACAATACGACTGTACACAATTCATATTCTCTGATAACATTTGACCGTGTGTGTAACTTGTGTATGTGTGTGTTTGTTGTGTGTTTGTGTGTGTGTGTGTGTGTGTGTGTGTGTGTGTGTGTGTGTGTGTGTGTGTGTGTGTGTGTGTGTGTGTGTGTGTGTGTGTGTGTGTGTGTGTGTGTGTGTGTGTGTGTGTGTGTGTGTGTGTGTGTGTGTGTGTGTGTGTGTGTGTCTGTCTCTCTATCTGTCTCTACCCCCTACTCAAAAGCAGGGGCGTAGGCACGCTTCGGAAATACAAAGCATTGGAGGGGCAGAGTATTGTTCACGCACAATGCTCTTCCCCTCCAATGCTTTGTATTTCTGAAACGTGCCGACGCCTCTGCTCAAAAGTATTGCAACATACACTATAACGCGTGCATTTTGAGTTGAAGGGGTCTTTCTGTAATGATGTTGTAATGAAGTTTATTATTGGAAAATGACAAATTATTTGATAAGAAATCAATGAATATTCTTTCTTCTTTCTTCTCCAAGGCGTATGAATTATCAAATGCAGGCGCACACACGACAGACGGGCTGGAACATAAAACATTTTAGCCTCCCTATAGGGGTTGGGTGTTAGTAATTCGGTTTCATATTTCCCGTGAAATGGTTTTGATGGCTTGGAGAGACTTCCAACAAACAAAAAATGCCAATATGTTCCTTTGAGGCAGTCTCAGAAAGAAGACAATATACACCGCGAAGAAGAAAGCGCATCCTATCTTCATAAGACAGTGGTAAGGAGGATACGCCCCATATTTTACACAAGACCTCTTCAAGTTTTAATTTCTTATTCTTTCTCAATTCTGAAGGCGGTTTACTATTGCAAACATCCTACAATTTACCGTCATGGGAGTTTTCATAGTTTGGATATAATAATGTGGAGAGAACGTCATCTTTAATTAGTAGCCTTATCCTCCTTACCACTGTCTTATGGAGATAAGAGGTGCATTCTTCTTCGCGGGGAGGTGTCTTCTTTCTGAGACAGCTTCAAAGGAACATACTTACATTTTTTGTTTCTTGGAAGTCTTTCCGAACCATCAAAACCGTTTAACGGGAAATATGAATCCGAATTATACCATGCTAGTGTGAATTGACACCCCACCCCTATAGGAAGGCGAAAATGTTCAATTTTATGTTCCAGCTAGCCCTCTGTCGTGGGTGCGCCTGCATTTGATAATCTCTCCGCCTTGGAGAAGAAAGGAGAAAGAATATTCATTGATTTCTTTTCAAATAATTTGTTGTTTTCCAAAAATAAACTTTATTAGGGCATCATTACAGAAAGACCCCGTCAACTTAAAATGCATGCGTTAAAATGTATGTTGCAATACTTTTGAGTAGGGAGGGTATATGTCTGCGTCTGTGAGTGTAGATATTCATGGAATTGGTTGGATATCAAAAGTATGTGAAACACTAACACAACCGTGCGAAATAATGCATTATCAGAACTTAAATCCGGTAATCTTAAACATAATACAAATACATACGACTTCTTAGATAAACCTCCTTTATGAAATGCGGACCCTTAATTTATCCATGTCATGACGGGACAAACCATGGTTTGGGATAACCAAATATCAAAAAGTCATTCTTATAAATTTCCCACAATGCCTTTATGTCCTCTTTGTCAAGCTTCAAGAAATAATTTTCGTAAATTGCTGTACTGGAACTATTTGTTGGTTTACTCGTTTCCGCGCCAAGATATTCTACTTTATCCTCAACGCCCCAAGCATTCAGTAGATACTTTGATTCTGTTCCAACCGATTCCAAGTGTCCGACAAAGCTGTATCTCACCCCACACGGTGAACTGATTTTATGCATCTCCCTCCAGTGATCGCTAAAATGGTAATCTCTTTCAAATTTGGATCGTTCCTCGGTATGGACGAGATACTGAACAAACTCCGACCACGTGACATTTTCCCCCGTTGCCAGGGCAACGTCGCTCGCATCGGGTCGCCATCTTCGTATGATCTCTTTCCCAAATCGGTGAAACTGATGATTCTGACGGTACGTCTGGACATTTTCGAATTTGTTCCTGAAGACTGAGAGCACGCGCTCAAAAGGGTGCCTCACAAATACGAATTTTCGATAATTTTGGAGAATTTTCTCGCGTTCTTGTGGTGGATAGGACTTCAAGAACTTCAAGCGAGCGTTGATATGGACCTCGTCCGACGTGAGACCATGCACCGAGTCTCTTTGACCATCTAACACCATCATTATTCTTTTCCAGTTACTGCAGCCGACTTTCGGCACAAAGCAGTAGACGAGCTTGTATTTCTCCACAACGTATATATGTCTCAGCGTGTAGTCCGAAACTTTTGTTAAAAAATGTTGATCTCGACAAACTTTCTGAATGGAAGAAAGTCTCTCTGACTGTATCTGTTCTGTCTCTTTTAAACTCTGTTCTGCTTGTGTTTCGACGTGGCGTTTCGTTTCTTTCTGCACATAATAATCTTCTGTTTCGTGCCGGTAGGAAAGGTCATCTAGGATATAAAAAGAAAACAGCGAGCTACAGTTTACTACAAGTACAGCCATTCCACTCAAAAAATGTTTTGACGAATGTTATTACCCCATATTCCCATAAACATGATAACCGGGCGGCGCCATGATAAATCTTGGGGATGGCGAAAACCAATAGTACCCAAAATGTTAAAAAGACCTAATTAAACTGCAGAAAAAAACATGATTTTCTGAATTTTGAACATTTGAGGGGGCGGATGGCGCCGTCCAGGCCTGTTCCTGTATCAATTACTTTAACTACATGTAACGTTAAGTGTTTATACCAAAGTCCAAAGTACATTAAACGAGAGTGGCGTTTTGTTTATTTGTTTTTTGGGCATGAAATAATGCATCCAATTTGTGTATGTGCAAGTGTGCATGTTTGTATGTTTGTACGTTTGTCTATGTGTATGCGTACGATTGTGAGTGTGTTTGTTAATGTGTCTGTGTCCATGTGTGTCTGTATGTAAATGGTTTGGTGTGTATGTGTGCGTTTCCGTTTGTGCATGTCTGTCTGCCTGTAGGCCTATGTTTGTGTCTGTGTCAGGGTGGTGAGTTTGTGTGTATGTGTGTCCATGTGTGTCTGTGTCTGTGTGTGCGTGTGTGTAGGGGTGGGTGTGTCTGTGTCTGTGTGTGTTTGTTCATATGTGTGTATGTGTGTTGATGTGTGTGTATGCCATGTGTGTGTGTGTGTGTGTCGTGTGTGCCCGTGCTTGTGTCTGTGTGTGCGTGTGTATGTGTGTCTGTGTATGAGTGTTTGTGTGTATGTGTGTGTGTGTGTGTGTGTGTGTGTGTGTGTGTGTGTGTGTGTGTGTGTGTGTGTGTGTGTGTGTGTGTGTGTGTGTGTGTGTGTGTGTGTGGTGTGTGTGTGTGTGTGTGTGTGTGTGTGTGTGTGTGTGTGTGTGTG